>JAHKKF010512701.1:0-11203 GCA_019740295.1 Labeo calbasu | reverse complement strand
AAAAAAATTATATATATATATATATATATATATATATATATATATATATTTTATCTATTCAGCGTCTGTGTTTAAGAACAACAGCTTTTTTTTATTATAACCGTGTACACAAAGCATATCAAGACCGCAATATCAAAGAAAAACAATTGGCAAAAAATAGAAGTAAATGGATTGTTGAAAACTAAGAAAGATTGTGCCAGGAGAAGACAGAACTATTGCAGGAAACTGGTATAAAAATGAAATTAAATAAAAGTCAACATTCACTAGTAAGACCACAAAAACCGACCACAGATATTTTCACAAAGCCAACGTCCATGAAAGAGCTGCAAGTACTACAATGACAGACCAGTACTGAAAAAAAAAAAAAAAGAGAGAGAGAGTTCCTCTGCCAAACTTCGCTAAGCTTAATGTGCTAGAGTGATGGAAAGAGTGGTTCAGGGTTCACACAAGGAATCTGACTGAACTGAAGGAAACGTAATCACCCTTGGAGAGAAGCGCTATGGCAAGCTCTATACCATGCCAGTTTCATGAGCCTCAGAGTTTGTGTTTAAGACTTTTGAAAAAAACTGGTTCTATTTGCATATTATAAAATTTGGCTAATGTTAGGTTTAGCCCAACCTGCAGCTCTACAAATGTCTGTTTGAGAGGCCCCATTCATCATGGCTGCTAAAGCTGCGTCACCCCTGGTAGAGTGGGTTCTTAATTCTAAAGGGCAGGATAGACCTCTGGCCTATTAGGCTGTTCAGATTGCATCCAACAATACAGTGGGAGATCCTCTGTTTGGGGACAGTGTTCCCCTTCTGCTATCCCTCAAAACAGATAAAGAGCTGTTCAGAAAGACTGAAATTCTGTGTTCGATATAAATGCGTAGAGCACGTACTGGGCGTCACAAAGACAGGTTGGGGTCCCCTTCCCGGAAGGGGATAGCTTGCAAAGTCACCACTTGATCTCTGAAGGGAGTGGTGGGTATCTTGGGCATGTATCCAGGCCCTAATTCTAGGCATGAATTGTTAACAGAAAGGCCATGAATGTCGTCCACTCTTTTAATAGAGGTGAGCACAGTCAGGAGGGCCGTCTTCATGGAAAGGGCTGTAAGATCAACTGAAGTGGCTCAAATGGATGTCTTTGTAGGGCCTGAAGGACCACAAACAGATCCCAAGAGGGGATGAGGTGCAGCCTGGGCAGATTCAACCTCCTGGCACCACTGTGGAATCTAATAACCAAATTCTGCTTCCCCACCGATCTGCCTTCCATCGTGTCGTTGTTTGCTGAAATCGCAGCCACATACACCTTAAGTGTTGAAGCAGAAAGGTGCCTATCCAGTCGTATAGCCGCCTAGAAGAGGAGGCTCTGGCCTGCGTGAGGATGTTAACCCCCACAGGTGCAAGGTCTTTGAAGTTCTTTTGGTCATGTCCAGGGACCATAGTTCCAGAGATCTCGGTGTGGGTGCCAGATTGTGCCCTTCCCCTAGAAGAGGAGATTTCTCCTCAGAGTAATGCGTCAGGGAGGAGCCGACGACAAGAGTACAAGCTCTAAAAAGAGTACAAGCTCAGGGTCCTGCTGGACTGTTTCCTGTCCTCCCTGACTGAGGGAAACGCATACTTGTTTAGATCCCTGGGCCAGCTGTGTGCCAGTGCATCTGTACCGAGGCGAAACACCATAATTCAGTGTTTTCCAACCACTGTGCCACTACAGGTTGTCGGGTGTGCCTTGAAAAATTATCAAAAACTTCCTATATCTATTATATTTCGTTATTATTTTAAATCAGTGCTATTGGTTATCAATATGTCTGTTTCTGGGTTTTACAAATATTTAACATAACCTGTAAAATGATGAAAACGTAGTACGATTAATTTACTGCCTTAGATGTGGCTGCTTGAATGAAGGACAAGACACAGATCTCTGTCATTCACCAAAAAATCTGTCAAAAAAACCTTGTTAACTACATTTGAGAATGATTTTCAGAAAATGTTAATTGTTAGTGTCTGATCATATATAAAGCCAAAATACCAACTATGACAAAACATTGTTTAATATTGGGGAAAAAAAACAAAGAAAAACAAAAAAAAAAAACTTTTTTTTGTGTGTGTTTGTGTTTTTAGTGTTTAGTGGTGTGCTGTGGGATTTTTTTTTACTTATCAAAACTGTGCTGTGGCAGAAAAAAGGTTGGGAAACACTGTCATAACCGACAGTGAGTGGATTCCGGTGAGGCAAACAGATCTACTTGTGCCTGGCCGAATCGACTCCAAATCAGCTGGACCGTCTGAGGGTGGAGCCTTCACTTGCCCTGAAGCGAGACTTGTCGTGAGAGAGAATCTGCTACACAATTGAGTTTGCCCAGGATGTGAGTGGCACGCAAAGACTTGAGTCTGTGCTGGCTCCAAAGTAGGAGATGGCGGGCAAGTTTCAACATGTGAAGGAAGCGAACACCGCCCTGATGGTTGATGTACGCTACAGTCGCTGTGTTGTCTGTTGTTGTTGACCAACGCATGTTTGCCTTGAATCAGAAGTCGGAACCTCTTCAAGTCGAAAAACACTGTCAGCAACTCCAGGCAACTGATATGCCAATGCGGCCGAGGGCCTGTCCAGACCCCTGAGGCTGCATGCCCATTGCATATGGCTCCCCAGCCCATCCTGGAGGCATCTGTTGTGATCACGATGCGTCTGGACACCTGTTCTAAGAGGACTCCTGCCCGTAGAAACAAAATGTCTTCCCAGGGACTGAAGGTTCTCCGACACAGAAGTGTGTTCGTGTTCACACGATATGCCCATCACAGGACCCGGGTATGAAGTCAGTGCTGCAGCGGTCTCATGTGCATTAGACCCAGTGGTGTGACTGCGGCTGAGGATGCCATATGTCCCAGGAGCCTCTAAAAATATTTTAGAGGAACCGCTGTTCTGTGTTTGAGTGCTCTCATGCACTTCAGCACGGCGTGCAGTCATAGTGACCAAGTTCAAATCCACATAGAGAAAAGAGATACTCTGCACCAGGGAGAGTTTACTCTTTTCCCAGCTGACCCGAAGTCCCAATTGAGCTAGGTGTTTGAGGACCACGTCCCTGTGGGCACAAATCAATTCTCGTGAGGGTGCTAAAATATATCCACTTCGCCGAGAGGAGCAAGGGCAGAACTTGGGTGGACACCTCGCAATTGAGTCATGTAGCAGAGCTGGATGGTTCTGAGATGCCAACGAGAGGGATTGGGGAGGCTTACCCAATCATCCAAGAACTCTGCTAGCAGTCTTAGAGGAACTATACCCAACATACCTGGAGTGGGGATGCTGTGGCCAAACAAATCAGACTGGAGATGAGAAGCCCTGAGTGCCTTGTCCGATGAATTCGTCAGGCTGGAGATGATCTGCAGTGTCAACATCTGGCCATCTCGTGGAGGGCCAGTAGCACTGTGAAGATAACCTAGAGAAGAGAAGGAGCTCTTTTATTGACCAAGTGGTGGCCGTCTGCCGGAGGACAGCCAGCCAGGATGGAGCCGAATCCACCTCTCGTCCCCCCCGTAGAGAGTAAATCCGGGCAGGTCAGTTGGCACAGTTCCTGCAGCAATTCTGGGTTGGGATCACCCTTGTGCAGATCTCACATTGGCCTGATACACATGCAGGATTGCCATAGCGTGCAGGGCGGATGCCCCTCTCCACTTGGGGAATCTCCGTATATACCCTCTCTGGACCCCCTTTGAGGATGGTAAGGGAGGAGTTCTGGCCGAAAATGGGGCCTTTCACGATTTTGTCAATTCCTTGTGCGCTTCCAGGAAGAAAGGCACTGGGGTCCAGCGTGGCTTAGAATCACAGTCATCACCCAGATACCAACTGTCCAGCTGCAAACGTTCGGGCCGAGGTGAAGGATTCCACTCCAGCTTGATCTCCTTGGCTGCCCGTTCAAGCATGGCCGCTATTTCAGCATCCGCCTCTTACTAAGACTCGGCCCCTGCAGAAGCCTGCTCAGCCTGAGGTCTCACTTCAGATGGCTCATGCCCTCGCTCCGATGCTGCAGCTGGCTGTTCCTGCCCTTCAGGAGCTCCGAATAGGAAATCAAAGCCGTACTGAGACAGACTATCAAACTCATCCAGAACATCAACAGGGGTAGGTAGCATTTCTCATTTCACTCCTCTCCGGTAAGGCCCTACAATGGGCAAAGGCTATCTGGAACAATAACAATGAAATAATCCATTCGTTTGAACGATTTTCCGGTCATTTTTCTGAAGTTTTCAGCACGGCTACAGGTACACTTTCTACTTCTGATCAACCCTTCCGTCTCCGGCAAGGCACTTCTTCGGTAACGGATTACACCATTCAATTTTGCATGCTGGCGGCGGCTAGTGGTTGGAATAAGACTGCACTCCTCAGCGCGTACCGACAGGGACTGAATCCGCTCTGCGATGGCTTTGTATGATGACTCTATTGGATTCGAGTCATTTCTGCAACGTACCACCAGGGTTTCTCAACGACTAGCCGCTTGCCAGCCACCAGTAACCGCTCCTCAGTCCGCCACCGTGGCTGCCTGTTCTCCAGTACCAGAACCCATGCAAGTTGACACCACTTGTCTCTCATGTGTAGAAAGGAATCGTAGAATGTCATCTGGACTGTGTTTGTATTGTGGACATCCGGACCATTTCATTCACAACTGCCCCACCAGACCTCCACGCCCCGTGGTGAGTACCATTCAATCTAGAGTTGAAATAACCTCCCTTACTCAACTTGTAGTGACTCTCCACACTCCTGAAACTTCTGTATCTGTTTCTGCTTTGATCGATTCAGGTTCCTCCGGCAACTTCATATCGCAAGAATGGTTAGATTCACTCCAACTCACTCGTCAATAGTCATAGTCATTCACTTTCCGTCAAGACAATACAGAGAAAACCACTGGGGCGTGGTAAAATACGATACTCCTCACCATCCATCATGCTACAAGTTGGTTTGTTTCACAAGGAGGAATTACAGTTTCTGGTACTGGAGGAGTCCAACGTCAGCATCATCCTGGGACGCCCATGGCTAAGTCGGCATAATCCTGACCTCCACTGGGATCCCTGTGACATCATTCGTTGGAGAGACCAATGTCTCCATGACTTACCGCTTTTGAGCATTCCATCTGTACCCCTAGCGTCCACTCATGTCGAAAGTCCCGAACCTGAGTATTCCCCCGAGATCCCAGAGGAGTATGTGGCGTTCCAGGATGTATTCAGCAAGCAGGCAGCCACTCGTCTCCCCCGTCATCAGCCATGGGACTGTGCCATCGAACTGCTGCCTGGAGCTCAACTCCCCAAAGGTAAAATTTACCCGCTGTCCATCCCGGAGCGCCAGGCGATGGAGGAATACATTGCTGAAGCCCTTCATCAAGGATACATACGACCATCTACCTCACCTTCGAGTTTCTTCTACGTGGGCAAGAAGGATGGAGGTCTTCGGCCGTGTATCGACTATAGCCAACTCAACTCACAGATCCAACAACAGCCTTACCCACTTCCCCTGGTCCCGCAGCACTCGAGGAACTCCGAGGGGCTAAGATCTTCTCCAAATTGGACCTGCGGAGTGCATATAACCTCGCATTTCTTTCTGAAAATCTTGCGTCAAATTGTGAATCCATGGTAAAACGAAATAGGGGAGAGCAGAGACGGTTGCAACGAGGGGCAGTTGCAAAATGGCTTATTTCTTCAAGCAGGAATAAGCTACAGAGATACAGAGATGATATTCATACTGCACATGCTTTATTGGCCCCTCATCCTTCCTGGAAGAAATCAGCCACGTGACCATTCCTTCTACAAAAAAAAAAAAAAAAAATTCATGGTAAAAAAAATTCCCTTCGGGAACTTGAGCTGCGTCGAAAACGCATTGGGGAACGCCATCAGCGAACCACACTCTGAAAACAGGTGTGGAATCAGTCCAAATGAGCAACAAGCCGGAGGGGTGACGAGGAGACCAGGAGCATAAAAGCACGTGCGGTGAGTGAGCCGGCAGCTTCTGTCATTTCAGCAAGCACTCTATGTGTGTGCGTTTCACTGTTTTTCTGTGGCAGTCCACAACTTTTATTTGAGAGTGTGCGCTATGTCCTCGCATTCAGTAAAGACTAAGGATGAATTAAAACAGCAGCATTATACGCTGTGCGCTCCTCCCTGCCCGCACTATATTATGGGTGGGGACACGCAAAGTCTGTGTGTTGTTTGTTTGGGAGCGAAGCTCCCGGAGAGCTCTCTTTGCAGAGGGAGCTCTCGCCAGCGTGCCTCGCGGCACCGGTCCCGCCTCTGTCAAGGCAGAGCGGCGGCTGCGGTCGTGGGGCTTGCAAATGGATCTGGTGGAGGGAATGGAGACGGCCCAGTCCCTTTCTTCTTCCTCACCCACCAAATCCAGCGCTCTCACCGGGAGAGAAGCACGCTCTGCGGTTTCTTCCCCCCGGGGAGAGTGCTCCACCCTCCATATTTCATCCTCTGAAGAGGTGGATGTGGAGGATGTCGATGTGGCTGGGGATTCGTCCCCCCAGTCCGTCCAGTACGAGGAGCTCGTGGAGGTGGTGACTCGCGCTGTGGCCAAGCTAAAATTAGATTGGTCAACCGATAAACCAAAAGAGCTGCCAAGAAGTGATGAACGCTGATGAACGCTTCTTGCGCTCTAAACCACCACCTCTGCGACGGGGCTTGCCATTTTTCCACACTGAGGTGTCTAGATCGTGGGGAAAGCCTTTCTCTGCCCGTGTTCACAGCTCTGCCACTCTCCATTACAGCAATGTGATGGGAACTGTTGAACACGGTTATGGGGTGACGCCCCGGGTAGAACAGACGCTCGCGAGCTCTCTGTCTCCCGGCGCGGCATAATCCCTTAAAGCCCCGACTTTGCCCACTAAGCCGCTGCGTACCAAGTCGTCGCTGGAGGGCAAAGGGTACTTGCCATGGCGGTATTGCAGGCATACCAGGCGGACCTGCTGAAGGAGCTGGATGAGGGTGAGGAGATAAAGGCGGAGGCTATCACTGAACTCCGCCGAGCCACAGACCTTTCTTTGTTTGCCACCAAGGAGACCACCCGCGCTATCGGGCGGTCTATGACAGCCATGGTGGCCGCTGAGAGGCATCTGTGGCTGACTCCGTCCCACATGAAAGATCGGGACAGGGTCATCCTCCTGGACGCCCCCTCACCCCTTCTGGCCTGTTTGGCGACAATGCTGTCGTCAACAGGTTTCAGGAGGTGCGGCGACAGGCGACAGCGTTCCAGAGGTATCTTCCTCGCCGCTCTCCAGTTTCTGCGGCTGCTGGGCGGGAGCAGCCGCATACGAGTACCTCCTCCTCGTACCGGGCTGCCCAAAAAGAGAGCGTCGCTACCCGTACTCCCCCGCAGAGGGAGCAGGGATCTAGGCGTGCTCTAAGTCGAAGCCAACTGCGCCGAAGACGGACCTGCGGGCCCTTCTTCAGGCAAAGAAGGCTTTGGCTAAGAAGTCCTGATGTTGGTGGCTCAGGACTCTGAGGGCAGACCCCTCTGGGGAAGAATGGTTAACACCTCATCATACGGTGCCCGTCTCTCGTCAGTGCCCTCAGGAGATCGTACTGCCAACCCTGACACCCATAGTGCTTCAGGGCGCAGCGGTCTCCGGCGAGCTCATCTCTCAGCATCCGCCCGGCAACGCAGCGGTGCTGGGAGGCTTGTGACCTCTAAGGAGTAATACCAGAGGTCAGTCTCGAGAGACTGATTCCCTTAGTAGACCATCTGGCGGTGTGGAAACGTCTGCCAAATGTGTCTCAGTGGGTCCTGCACACTGTAGAGAGAGGCTACAGAATCCAGTTTGGTTCTCCTCCGCCTCTTTTTCGCGGGGTTTTTCCCACTCTGGTGGGTCCCGAGCAGGCTCTGGTCATGCAACAAAAAGTAAATGCTCTCTTGAGGAAGGAGGTCATCAAGGTGGTCCCTCCTCACAACAGAGAGTCCAGGTTCTACAGCCGGTACTTCATCGTTCTGCAGAAGGATGGGGGGTTGCGTCCCATCTTAAATCTGCGTCTGCTGAACCGCGCAGTAACGCATCTCAGGTTCAAGACGCTGACAGTCAGGTTGTGTCTCAAATCAGGTCCGAGGACTGGTTTGTCACGATAGATCTAAAGGTACTTCCACATCTCCATCCCTCCTCAACACAGGAAGTTCCTGAGGTTCGCTTTCGGGGGCGAAGCGTACCAATATCGGGTTCTTCCCTTCGGCCTAGGACTCTCACCCCACACTTTCACGAAGTGTATGGATGCAGCTCTGGCTCCTCTGCAACTCCAGGGCATCCGCATACTAAACTACATTGACGATTGGTTGATATTAGCTCAAACAGAGCAGGTGGCGGTTCAACATCGAGATGTTGTTCTCGCTCACATGAAAGAGCTGAGGTTGAGACTAAACGCCAAGAAAAGTGTATTTACTCCACTACAGAGGACCACTTATCTGGGCGTGGTGTGGGATTCGACCACGATACAAGCACGTCTGTCTCCTACTCAGATCGAGTCGATCCTCATCTCAGTCAAGAGAGTCAAAATAGGCCGGTCACTCACCGTCAAACAGTTCCAGAAACTGTCGGGTCTGATGGCAGCTGTGTCCAAAGTAATACCTTTTGGCCTGCTGTACATGAGACCCCTGCAGTGGTGGCTTAGGACCAAGGGGTTCTCCCCGAGGGGAAACCTGCTTCACATGATCAAGGTCACGCGGCGATGCTTTCGTGCCTTAGATGTGGAGGAAACCTTGGTTCCTGAATCAGGGCCCGGTGTTGGGAGCTCCTTGTCGCCGCGTAACGCTAGTGACGGATGCGTCCCTCACCGATTGGGGAGCGATCATGAGTGGCCACCCAGCCTGCGGTCTGTGGAGTGGCTGCCATCTCACTTGGCACATAAATTGCCTAGAGCACTGAAACACTTCCTCCCAGACCTGAGAGATCACCATGTGTTGGTGCGCACCGACAACACATCGGTGGTCTCTTACATAAACCACCAGGGAGGTCTGCGTTCGCGGTGGTGGTGGAGCTCATTTGGAGAGTGTTTGGCCAGGCTYAGGTGGACCTCTTTGCGACTCAGGAGACCTTGCAATGTCCCCTCTGGTTTTCTCTGAATCATCCAGCTCCCCTGGGGCTGGATGCCATGGTGCAGACGTGGCCGAGGCTTCGTCTGTACTCCTTTCCCCCAATCGCTCTGCTCCTGGGAGTTCTGGAGAGAGTGCGCCAGGATGGCATCTCTCTACTGTTAGTAGCCCCATTCTGGCTGGCCCGAGTATGGTTCTCGGACCTGATCTCCCTTCTCGACGGCTATCCATGGGAGATTCCCGTCAGGAGGGATCTCTAACAAGCGGGTGGCACGATTCTGCATCCCTGCCCGGAGTTGTGGAAGCTGTGGGTGTGGCCCCTGAGGGGGCGCATCTTGTAGCTTCCGGTCTCTTAACCGAGGTTGTTGAGACCATCCTCCAATCCAGAGCTCCCTCAATGAGGAAACTGTTCGCCTGGAAAACTCTTCACTTCCTGGTGTGGCGTCCACCAGCTCGACCCAGTCCACTGCCCAGTTGGTACAGTGCTGGAGTTCTTGCAGGCCCGGTTCGCTGCAGGGTTGACCCACTCCACCTTAAAGGTGTACGTGGAGGCCATAGCTGCTTTCCACTCCCCTCTTGGTGGTCAATCAGTGGGAAAACACCCCTTGGTTACACGTTTCCTCTGCGGTGCGCTGAGGCTGAGGCCCCCCGTACGATCCCGTGTCCCCACGTGGGACCTGGCCATGGTGCTGGAGGCACTCTGCAAACCTCCCTTCGAGCCCCTCGAAGAGGTTTCAGACAGGACGTTGACCCTAAAAACGGTCTTCCTCCTGGCCATCTGTTCTCTGAAGAGGGTGGGCGAGGTGGTGCGAGCACTGGACACCTACGTCCACAGAGCTGCCCTGTGGAGAAAGTCTCCCCAGCTGTTTGTCTGCTATGGTCCTCGCAACAGGGGCCTACCTGCATCTGAGCACACCATCAGTCGGTGGATAGTGGATGCCATCTCTTTGGCCTATGAGTCCTCTGTTCTCCCCTCACCTTTGGGGATCAAGGCTCATTGCACTCATAGTATGGCGGCTCTCCCGAAGGGGAACGTCCCAGGTTACGTATTTTTAGGGAAAGTTGCAACACATTGCAACCATCCCAACATGCTGTTCCTTACCACAACACTGAATGAAAAGCTTGCCATATTACACAATTGTAATTTTATGGATTAATAAAAAAACCCTTTCAATAGTTAGGCATCTCTCCTTTTTTATTTAAGTGAACAGTTTAAAAATCTATTTGTTACTTGAGAATGTTTTTTCCATTTACTATGGTTTTATACAGCCAATTTACCTTACTGAAGACCCTGTCTGTGCACAAATAAAATAAAGAAATTGCAAAATGATATTTAAGAATGCTTTATTTACATTTTAATGAATGTTGCAACTGTCCTCTGTTGTGGGGTCAATTGCAACATTTTATTTTGTCTATTCAAATGTAAATTGTACATATATTATCATATGTACACATGTTGCAGCAATGTGGGTAAGTAGCTAACAGATGTGGCTTTACTGTATTGTATTTAGCTTTCTAATACAGTCTCTGAGAAACTAAAGGAAATGCAAAAAGTGTTGCAACCATCCCCACTCTCCCCTAAACAAAGGACCAAGTTCTTACTGACGCGGTCTGTTTATCATTTGGTTTCTGCGTAGACCTGCGTTTGCCGCTCTCCTCATTTACCTACTATGTGCGTGAATCTGTGTGCGGGGCTAGACAGGCACCTGCTAAGCAGGCATTGATCTGCGGAGGTGTTTAGCCACACTATTACGTCATGAAGTGGCACATTCCACAACCTGTTGTTTTGGCAGATCGGCTTAAATACAAGTTGTTTTTAGACTAATGAGAAAGTTATAGCACAATGAAAGTTTCTAGCACAATGACCGCTTATATGTCAAAACCCCTTTAAAGCTGATTGGTCAAACTGCGGTTTGAGATCTGTAAAACCATAAAATAATCTGCCCCAGAGCAGTTTAGCTGTGGAGTGTAAGTTCCTTTGGCGACGAACACTGATAAGAGCTGAACTAATTTCATCGTGCCTAAAACCTAATCTAAAACAAATCTGGCTAGCCAGCTAAACTGGCTTCATGGTAGAGCTTAGATCGGGCCCAAAAAATTAAACCCGATCCTACCCGAGCCCGTGCACCTTGTGTCCGAGCCCGACCCGGTCCGACACATTAACTGTAAT
>JAHKKF010512698.1:7561-24787 GCA_019740295.1 Labeo calbasu | reverse complement strand
TATACACAGTATCTAACTTTATAGTTCAGTTGAACTGCTAAAACTGTGTAATATTTTTACTATTTAAAATTGATTTAAAAGTGATTCCTGTGAATTTTTTGCATCATTACTCTAGGCATATGATCCTTCAGAAATCATTCTAATATTTTGATTTGCTGCTCAAAAAACATTTATTATTATTTATCATTATGTTGAAAACAGCTGAGTAGATTTTTTTCAGGATTCTTTGAATAATAGAAAGCCCAGAATAACAGCATTTATCTGACATAGAAATCTTTTGTAACATTATAAATGTTGATAAATTTAAAGCATCCTTGCTAAAACTGTATTAATTTCTATATTTTTCATATTTTAAACAGCAAATCAGCATATTAGAATTATTTCTGAAGGATCATGTGACACTGAAGACTGGAGTAATGATGATAAAAATGTAACTTTGATCGCAGGAATAAGTAATATTTAAAAATATATTCAAATAGAAAGCCATTGTTTTAGATAGTACAAATATTTCACAATATTACTGCTTTTGTTTGTATTTTGGATCAAAATTGACTGGTAGCATAGTTTGTTAGTTAATCTTTTGGTTATTTTATTGGTATGGAAACTCTATCTTTTATACAGGAAAAGAAAATCAATTTTATTTCGAAAAAAATTAAGTCTATTTTTGGGAATATTAATCTTTTTTGTCTATATCACATTTCCCCCGAAATTCTCATTAATATACTGTGCAAAAATATTTTATGTTGTGCCATCTTTCATTTATGTTGATTTAAAAGGTAATTAAAAATATTTGAATAGAATTATAATAGAATGATTCTCAGCCATGAAAATGTAGAGAATCATCTTTAATAATGATGAAAACAGAAAAACATCCAGACTTTAAAGCTGTAAGTTGCTGAGGTGCTGCTATGGGGTTGCTTACTAATTTGTGTGTAAAATAAGGCAAGTAAATATGGCAATCATAATTGTTTTCAAACTGGTTTCCTGAGGACTCCACTGTCTATCATTTTGCAAAAATATTTGAAAATATACATTTCTGTTAATTAATACAAATTCTTCACTGCATAATATTGATTTTTAAATTAAGAAATTTTACTCACATCCTATACACAAACACAAGCAGTATGTGTGATGTAGAAACGCATAATATGAACCTTCTAAAACTTATGTGCAACCAAATTCAAACCAGCAGCTGAAAAAAATTACTGTAATGAATATTGGTTGTTTTGTTCATTGGTGGAAAATTGGAACCTGAAGCATTAGGACTGTATTCACTAGTTTTGTTTGCATTTCAAATACACAACAAGTGTAACACATCATCCAGTGCTCATTCTTAGCCACATCAGGCCACAAATATATTTTTTATTACATTCAAAAGAGAGATCTTTGAAGCTGCATTTTTTTTAGCAAAGTATCTATGCATAGTTGAACTCTACTATACAGTTGCACAGCTTTTACATTCCATATTTCAGCACAAAAAAAAACAATGTCTTATTCACCGTTTTTCAACTTAACCTGGTGCGGTATAGCATCATGCTTTGAATATTAAATTCAAATCAGTGTCATTCTGTCCAGTGCAAACACGCCTCCTTGCAAAGCAAATAAGGCTTATTATTGAATGTTCACAAAACTTGCTATTTTCTTGACACAGTTACGCTGGAAAAGCGATATTTGTGTACATTTTCGAGACATCCTGGCAACGGTAATTCATCAAATGATGGAGAAGAGCATTATAACTGGGCATATTTCCAGACACACAGTGTAGACAACTGCTCTTTTAACATTTTAAAGAGCTGATTCAGGTGCAAGAACTGGTAATGTCAGATTGCAGTAGTTCGCTGCATATTCCACGATGTAGAGCGCAGAAACAGAATGTAAGATGGAGAAATGCAACCCAGACAGTGGGTGAAAGTTCCATACTTGCAATGTCTATTTTGAGCATCCACGACCAAGGCTGGATAGGGAACTTGAATGGGGAAATCTGAGCAAAATTTGAGATGCTTATGTTCAAATAGCATTAAAAAGCTTCAGGCTGGATGCACATATACAGTCCTAAGTGCACCTCTCAAAACTGTTTTTGATACAACCAAAGCTCCTAACGGTAGCTGCAGTGTCGTAATGTCTTTACTAAATGCCGATTGGCTCTTTGAATTAGAAAACGGGACTTTTTCCGCCATATTGCGCATTACGTCACAGTCTTTGTAGGCTATATCTAAAGTTTTCTATTCCCATTAGTCTTAGTTGCTACTGAATTTGGGTTTTCTCTGTGATCGGTCCAGGTCCGCGCTGTCCCGGGACGGCTGATGTGGTTTTACAGAGCACAAATCGCTGGGCGATTTGAATCAGCGTATCACGGAAGCGCTGGATGCGAAAAGCGTACACCAGCGGGTTGAGTGCGGAGTTGATGTGCGACATAAAGATACCTACGTAAAAAGCAATCTTGGGCACTTTGCATGTTGGGCAAAAAAACATAATACAGTTCATAATGTGCAGCGGCAGCCAGCAGACCGCGAACAGAAACAGAACTAGTGCTAGCGACTTGGCAAGTTTCAGCTCTTTGCGGTAGTACTTGCTCGAGTCGGAAGTGGCCTCGGCTCGACGGTTGAGCTGGCGGGAGATCACGCGGAAGATCTCGGCGTACAGCCCGGTCATGATGACCAGGGGCGCCACCACCCAAACAAAGAAGTTGAAGTAGACCATATAATCCATGCGCATGACATTGGTGAACTGGCATTTGATGGACGTCGTGCTGATATTCCCGGGTGGGGTACGGTGCCAGCCGGCCATCGGCACTAAACCGGTCAGAAACGAGATGAGCCAGCATAAACCCACAGCTACCCAAGCCCGCCTTTGCGTAACAATGATGTTATACCTGTTAAAACAAAACAAAGTCAATGACATAAATTACTTTTTTTAAACCAATCTTAACTGTTCACTAATTTTAGAAATATTGTGCGTTAGCACATTTCAAATGGTCCTAAAGGCACAAAATGGCACAATATAAGTTTTCACCGCTAGAGGGCGCATATTCAAAACAAAGAAAGAAACAAAGGCATAGTTTGATGACGCCATGATTGAGTGTGGAGTTGTTGTCTTCATCCCCACAGCCAATGCACTCCGTCAGGACTTGGTCAGAAACCATGTCCATGAATGAGCTAATGCATTAAAAACTTATTAAGGTCAATGTAGTATGAAGCAGGGTGGGGCGAAAGTAGTGGAAGCGAAACAAAGCCGCTGAAGGGATTGCTAATGAAGAATGAGTGAAATACATCGAAAGTAGCAGAGCTTTTATTATGCCACAGTCGATTGCTTCCGCTTTTTCTGGTCATGCGTATGTAGGAAAATGTATGAAGTCACTGGCAGGCGACTCAATGACACAGTCCATTACACTTGTTAAAAAAGTTTATTTCTCTGTATTTAAACATTCTTTCAAACATTTGGGATAATGTAAGTACACAAGTCAGTAAAATATATAACACTGTTCTAGTGGTTTTTGGACATTTTAAGAAAAAAATCTCACATATTGTGCCTTTAATCGCTTAAACAGTTGACGGTAGCTATTGACTTCTATAGTATGGAAAAACATGTAAACTGTGATTACCAACAGAAGAAAGAAACTCTTATAGATCTGGAACTACTTGAGGGAGAGTAAATGATGACAGAATTGTTGTTTTTGGTTGAGCTATACCTCTAAAAACCTACAGTTTTTAGTCTATAGTATACTGTGCTATAGTACTAAGTACTTACATTTTCTGAATGGGATGGTGTTGTCAGTTGCTGTGCAATTGCATATGTTTAAAGTGGTTTTACTGCGTTGCTAGGTGGTTGAAAGAGTGTTCAGGTAGTTGCTTACTGATCTCTATGATATTCTCTTTCTAGATACGGCTAAACTGTGGCATATTTTTCCAACGTTTTATCATCCTCCAGACAGAAATGTAAGTCCAAATTATTATGTAGTTTTATTTATGTAAGTAGTTAAAATGCCAGTGAGTTGCACTTGCTTTAGGCAGTACATGTACATTTTGTAAATCTCTTTATTTATAAGATCTAAATTATGTATTTTAATATATTTTAATATATTCAATTCACCATTCGCCACAAATGTGTTACATAAGCAGTTTAAGTCACATACCTTTAAACATCAAGGAAATGAGTGGTTAGGGACGCTGCCAAAATACTATCAGACCAGTGAACATCATTCCTTTTGACAGACAGCGGAGGTTTAATTTAGTTAAAAGCCTTGCATTACACTAGCCCATTGATTTGCATTAAAGAAAGCAACAGATATATTGCTGTCCTTCTGCTGTCTGGCCAAGAAATATGATAAAACACAGCTGATGCAACTTGAAATAAAAAAACCATACAGGTCTGACTCCCAATTTGATGAACCAAGCCACGTAGCTTGGCGAACAAGCATTCCATTTTTGAACATTGGTATTTTTATCATAAAAACTTGTTGCATGAAAGCAATAAGCTACTCAGGGCTGTGCATGCCAGTGATTTTACAATAAATTACTGCTTTGTTTTATGCACAAGTAATTTTAACTGTCATTTCATTGCAGCTAAGTTGGCAAAATGCTTTGGCGTTTTTTTATGCACCCAAGCTGTTTTTTGGTGGACAAAAAGTCATGATGTCCTAGAAGTCAGTAACTAACATAGAGCAATTAATATTGCACTAATATAAATGCGCTGTAAAAGTGATTTTTCAAAGTAAAATCTCATGTTTAATTCAATGTGTTACTTTCCAAATCTTTGTAAGTAATTGTAAAATTTACTAGCAATTTCTGAGGGAAAATGGTTTATTCACAAACATTTACAAAACATGGTAACTATGTTTCCGTTAATTCTGGTGCATCATGTTGATGCGGTTTATTTACAAGAGGGTTTCACCAGCTTACACCCTGATATTTTAAGTAAATATTTAAATAATTCAACAACAAATTAGCATGTTTACTGGTCTCTGATGTCAGTTAATGAAACAAAGAAAATATTCATCCCTTATTTAGTGTTTCAGACTCACCTGGTTGGGATTTTGACACGTAGGAAGCGGTCGATGGCGATGGCCAGCAGGGACAGTATGGAGCTTTGGGTGATGGTGACGAGGAGGCAGGAAATGAAGAGGCAGGTGTAAAACTGCGTGTTGAGACCCAAGCTGATGACCACCGCCAGTGGAATAACAAGAACACCGACTGCAATATCGGCCAGTGCCAGAGAAACAATAAAACAAAAGGTCGGGTCTCTAAGACCCTGATTCATGCAAACCACCACGACCACCAACACGTTCCCAAGCACGGACGCCAGAGCGATAGTGCACTCGATGGAGATGTACATCAAGTCCATCTTCTCCCAACTCTCAGTTACTGTGAGCGTTGACATCTTCACCATCTGTAGCAGTGGTTCCTCTTCCACCATGGCACTGGGTCTTCTATAAGAGCTTCATGATGTCCTCAAATGCTGGTATGTGATGTAATTTTATTATATTACTCTCAGTCTTTTCTGCTGATTTTTTTTTTATATTTATGGCTGTCTGTCGTACAGGTTGTATCTGAACTTTCCTGATAAATCAGTAAAATCCTTGAAAAGCACTTAGAGTTTCTTCAAAAGCCGTTCCATGTGATCTGTGGTTACTTTGAGTCATTGTGTTTCTTGTTCTCTTCATCTCCACAACTCCTGCTTCTCCTTCTCCTGTTGCCGAGGCTCTGCTGGCTGGGAAGGGAGGGGTGCTTCGTTCTCTGCAGTACTATTTCCTTGCCCACTGCTCGTCTTGCTCATCGTTTCTCTCTCACTTACTCTCTCTTCGCACACTTTCCAAACCTCAAACACCGCTGCCACTCAGAACTCAACTAAGTATGACTTAAATTTCATTTCAACTTTTGAATTTGAACTGGTGGCAAACAGGATACAGAATGGTAATTTAAATTTAAATTTAAAGAAGTAGAATTTAAATGTAACAAAACTCTGCTGTAAGTGTGATTTCATTGTAAGAATTACCAATGAATGTTATCATACACATTGTACAGGCTATTTCCGGAGTTTTTAATTTAACATTTAAAAAAAAAAAAAAAAATTGATCACTATTTGATCAAAAATACGCTAATATTGTGAAATATTATTACACTTTAAAATATTTTTTTTCTGTTGTAATATATTGTAAAATGTAATTTATTCCTGTGATGTAAAGCTTAATTTTCAGCATCATCACCCCAGTCTTCAGTGTCACATGATCTTTCAGAAATCATTTTAATATGCTTATTTACTACTTAAGAAACTTTTTTTTTATTATTATGTTGAATACATTTTTTTAATAAAAAGTGCAGAAGAAAAGCTTTTATTTTTAAATAGAAATTTTTATATTATAAATGCCTTTATTGCCACTTTTTAAAAGACCTTGGGTGAATAAAAATATTAATTTCTTTCAAAAAAAAATCTTACTGACCCAAAGCTTTTAAAAGGTAGTGTGTATATATTATTAAAATATATCAATTGCTTTGTATATTATTTTTTTTATTATGCTATTATCTAGTTTGTATCTTTCTCTTTTTCAGTTCAGTAGATTCCTTTTCTTGTCATTCCAGTTCAAATTCCTGTTCAACATCCTGTGGGTCATGGCTAATTTAATTCAAATTCACACTCTGGAACCGAAAGCGAGTTAAAATTTAATTTAATTCTGAATCAGGCACATGCATGTCCCCCTCTGTTTCCTGACTCTGTCACTTTATGTCTCTTTATCTTTGCATGGAGAGAGACATTATTTGATATTCAAATGTTTCCACCCAGGAAATCGGACATCATCTTCATCAAATTAATTTTTCCTGTAATGTTCATTGTAATGTGGTAATGGGTTCTTTTCAGTTTTGCCAACCACAATCATTTCATCTCGTTCTCAGGGCTCTTCAACATTATGTGGTTATCGTGTCTATTTTAATCCTCTCATGCGGAATTGAGATTTCCTTTTTGAGTCATGACACAGAGAGAGATCTTATTGCACCTTCAGAGCTCAGAGCAATTGTCACTTATGCTTTATTGCAATATCAACTTGGTCTAGATGTCTTATATGATTCACAAAATATTCTTTGGAGAATAAAAATACAATGGATGTAGATCCAGATCAGCTCATTTGTTTACGAGAGAATTTACTGAAATCATGGCATTATTAAGATTTCTTCTGAAACTGTAGAGAAGACACATGTGAGATTCTCAGAAGTGAAGACTTAAGTTAGAGTGTCAATTTTCACTTCATTTAATCTGGTTATCATCTCGAAGATACAACTGAGACGTTAGAGAATTTATACCTTTTATCTCAGCAGTGCAAATTATTCTGTGCTCATTCATTTAAAGTTACAAAACATGGTAAATACATTAATTCCATGCATTACCTTAATCAGTTAATCATCACATGACATTGAGATAAACATATTTGATGTTTTTCAGTAAGTGTTTTATTTTATTATATATATATATAAAACGTATTAATTGTTTGAATATTTTTTAATGTATACTTAATTATCAGCTTTTCATCAACTCTGGAACCCTAAATTTAATCAGTCATAACAAACTACTTTAGACAGCTGTGCCATAATGAAATTAAACGGCGCTCCATCTTGCCAAGATCTCCTAAAATGTTCTCTTTGGATCTTCAACCGTTTTAAGACTGTCTAGCACATTGATGTTTGAAGTAAATGCTGTTCTTGTGCTTTTCTCTCTAATCTCTTTGATTAGTTTCATTCCATTAAGATGCTGCAAACACCTAAATGTCTTTCTAGGGAAATGCAATACTTAGCATTATTAGTGATATTTGCATTGCTATTGCTCATACTAGGGATCAGTGACTCATCCTGCACCCTTTGTGTTTGTGTTGCAGTGAGGTTGTGCTATTTTTTTTTTTAGCCAGACCTACTACAAAGCTGGCTTGTCGATGTAGTCTTGACTTTTGTTTGCATGCTAAGGATAATTTACAGTAGGTAAAACAGGTAGCTACTGCTTGTGCAACACTCATGCAAACCTTCTGGTAGGACCTCTCATCATGCTTAACCGTCTGTGCAGTTTTCCAGTGAGGAGTGTCAAGAGAACCATAAAGGCCTGAGTTGTCATGGCGACGTATGCTGTCATCTAATTGAAGAGAGATCAACGTTTCAAGCACAAAGGCTTCTGGACGCCCCATCGGACTATCGACTTGAGCGGTAAGCGTGATGCATAGAGCAGTAATGAATATGTTTACGGCCGTCCTGAGGGTCAGTGATGATGGTGGGTTGAATATTAAATATAATGTCTGCAATTACGTACAAACTATTGTACACTACCAGTCAAAAGTTTGAATGTTTTTTGAAAAGTCTCTTCTGCTCACCAAGCCTGGATTTATTTGATCCAATGTACAGCAAAAACAGTACAATTTTAAAATATTTTTACTATTTAAAACAACTGTTTTCTATTTTAATATATTTTAAAATGTAATTTATTCCTGTGATTTAAAAGCTTGTCACATGATCCTTCAGAAATCATTCTGTTATTCTGATTTGCTGCGCAAAAGCATTTTTAAGGTTTCTTTGATGAATAGAAAATTCAGAAGAACAGCATTTATCTGAAATAGATTCTTTGGTAACATTTTAACATTATTTGATCAGTTTAAAGCATCCTTGCTAAATAAAAGTATTTATTTCTATAATTTCTTTATTTCTATAAGATCTTTGGATTCTTCTATTTATCAAAGAATCCTGAAAAAAATAAAAAAAAATCAAATCAGCATATTATAATGATTTCTGAAGGATCATGTGACACTGAAGACTGGAGTAATGATGCTAAAAAATTCAGCTTTGAAATCACAGGAATAAATTACATTTTAAAATATATATTCAAATAGAAAACTGTTATTTTACATAGTAAAAAATATTTTACAATTTGACTGTATTTTCGATCAAATGAATGCAGGCTTGGTGAGCAGAAGAGACTTCTTTAAAGGACCTACTGTTTAAAACTTTTGACTGTGTGTTTCACACAATGATTTACACTAAAACAGTTGAAAAACACTGAATCCGAGATATATCTAGACACACTAGAGTATCAGTTTCAGTTTTCACCAAGCAGCTGCATAGCAACTATCTAGGATTCCAGAGCAACTGTTCACAACAAGTGTTTGACCAAGTATGCGACAAGATTGTACAAGATTGTTAACAAATGCAAAAATCTAGTTACAGATATTAATTTATTTTGGCAGAAAACGTTTGAATGAATACATGTAATTCAGCAATCAACAAGAGTGTAAATAAACCACAGCCTCTTTCTGTGTGGTGATAAGTGGAGAAGTTAGTGGTTAAAGGCGAGTTATGCAAAACCTGTAGTTCCTTCAGCAGAGCTTTCAATTTGTTTTGGATTGTCTGATGAACATTATTGTCTGAACAATCGACTCGTGTATGTCTGAGCACAGCATATTGAGCGGCCGTACGTCTCCCTCTCGCAGCTGTGTTGTCCTTTGCATCGAATTAAATACGCAATATAGTTGTGTTCATAACCACTGGTTTTCATGCCGCTGATGAGAATTGATTTGGATATTGCTTTTCAACGCAACGCCAAAAGGTGTATTTCATATTTTTCAACTTCACTCAGCAAAATGAACTCAAGCCATGTTAGGAAAAGTAATAATGTGGGAGATGAACATCATAAATCCTGCTCATTCTGCGTGCGCCGTTAGGGCCGAGGCCGATATTACGCCGTACAGAGAAAGAACAAAATGGCTGCTGAAAACTGAGACTTTTTCACAGGAATCCAGCACGCTCCAAACGTTCCCTCAGGATCAGCATTGTTCGCTTCCACATGGCCCGATGCCAGTAAATCAATTAAAGAGACTACAGAGGGAACGTCCAGTCTAATATGCAGCAGAGTCCAATGTCTGAGAACACATTGATAATCTGATTTAAACCTGGAGCAAACAGAAAGTTACAGGATTTTAAAAAGTGAAATATTCACTTGGGAGTAGGTAAAAATGTGTTTTTGTATTTTTCGCAGAGCTAAAAAAGAGCATTTTGCATGGACATACTCCTAAATATCATCTTTCATCACAGAAGAAAAGAAATACAGGTTTGAAACAACATGAGGGAAGTAAATGAGCACAGAATTGTGTGGCTGTTTCTTAAAATGTGAAATTCATGAAGTTATAAGTGAAGGATGCGAAAGGTCTGACATGCTGTACATTATGACTCAAAAAACAAACAAAAAAAGTACAGGCTCAGAATGACTCTGTCAGTTTCTCTTCCTCTTCATTACGATGACATTAAATATTTTTAAAATGCTTAAACAACATTTTTTAAGTGACCGGGGTCAATGCCTAGAGAGGGGGGCTGCAGAAGTTGGATGGATTTTAATAATAGCACATGAGACATAACAAATTAAGCAGTTTCACATAGTATTTATATGTATATTATATTATTTATATTATATATGTATGTATAACATTTAAGTGAAACAATTCTGCTCTTTTTTTGCTCACCAAGGCTGCATGTATTTGATCAAAAATACAGTAAAATCAGTAATACTGTGAATTATTTTTATAATTTAAAATAACTGCTTTCTATTTGAAGAGATTTCATTGACTCCAGATTGATATTTCAAGACTCCAGTCTTTATTGTCACAGGATACTTCAGAAATCATTATAATATGCTGATTTTGATGGCGTTTTTGCCGATTCATATTTTTGTGGAAACTGATACATTTTTATTTTCAGGATTCATTGATGAATAGAAAGTTCAAAAGTTATTCGAAATAGAATTTATTTGTAACATTATTTTAGTCTTTAATGTAAATTACATTTTAATACATCCTTGCTGAATACAAGTATTAATTTATTTCTTAAAAAAAAAGAAAAAGACCCCAGACTTTTGAACAGTAGATTATTTACATCATCCATTGCCAAGACTGTCGGTGCGATTTAAAAAAATAATAAATATATATATATATATATATATATATAGATAGATAGATAGATAGATAGATAGATTAAAAAAAATAATAATTATTGAAACACATGTTGACCATAGTGGGGCGTTGTCACATACAAAGTTAAGAAACACAAAACAAATAAAATAATAATAATGCATAAAAATAGATATCCTACAGATATTATTAATAATAAATTCTATACATATGTACCATAATATATCATAAATATATTCAGTCTCTTCCCTGGTCCTTGTTTTTAGGTATCTCGGTTGGGTTTTATTCTGTTTATTACAAAAATGTGATGACATTAGTATTACAGTGTAGATTGGAACTAGGCATTTGAAACCAACATACAAAACCACTGCTGGATAAATTTCTAGCCTGGTCTCCTCTACTAATTGTAAGCTTATTGCTAACCGTCCTGATTTGCGATCAAAATGACCTGTGGTTTTATTTTCATGCTGCACCTGGCGATGCTGTTTGAGTTGCTGCTGGCGTTGTTATCCAAAGTCTGGCTGCTCTGATCTTCCTTCTGCTCTGAGCTTGTCAGCCTTGTCAGGATCCTTTTATATGCCATCTTAATCTTAGGCACCTTGAAAGCGTACACTATGGGGTTAATGGCGGAGTTAGCGTGAGAGAGGAGGATCCCGATATGAAAGGCAACAGAGTGCACTTTTACAATCTTGTAGTGGTTCAGCGTGTTCATTATGTGCAGCGGGAACCAACAAATGACAAACAGAACCAGAACCAAAGCCAGAGAATTGGCCAGTTTCCGCTCCTTGCGGTAAAACGACCTGGACTCCGCGGGGCGTCCGACTCCTTTTCTCAGCTGTTTGGATATCATGTTGAAGAGTAACAAGTACAGGACCATCATGATGATGGTGGGTGGAAGGTTGCAGGCGAGGAAGTTGAAGTTGACCATGTAGGACATGTTTATGACCGTGATGAAATTACATGTAACAGTGGAGTTTTCAGGGGTTGTGGTGTCTTTTTCGTGCCATCCGAACATGGGGATTAAACCTAGTATAAAAGCAGAGAGCCAACATGCAGTGACCGCGGCCCATAAGTGCTTCTTTTTGACTGCTCCTCTGTACCTGAAAATTAAAAAGAATATTTGAAAAAATATATATATATATATATAATTTTTTTTTTTTTTTTTTTTTTTTACACTTAATTTTAATTTTGGGGTTGGTAAGATTTTTTTGAAGGACTCTGCTCATCAAGGCTGCATTTATTCAAAATGCAAAAAAAAACAGGAATATTGTGAAATATTATTACAATTTAAAATAACTGTTTTCTACTGTAACATATTTTAAAATGTAATTTATTCCTGTGATCAAATCTGCATTTTCAGCATCATTACTTAAGTCTTCAGTCACATGATTTTTCAGAAATCATTCTAATATGCTGATTTGCTTCTCAAGAAACACAGCAATGTTAAAAACAGCTGTGCGGCGTCATGTCTTTATAAAAACTGTGATATATTTTCGTTTCCAGGATTCTTGATGAATAGAAAGTTTAAAAGAACTGAATTTATTTGAAATAGAAATCTTTGTAACATGTTTTGATCACAATTTAATGCACCCTTGCTGCATAAAAAGTATAATTTCTTAAAATATTTAACAATAATTTCTTACTGACCCCAAACTTAGAATCAACTGGGTCATGAAAAGCTGGCATTTCAGTACTTAAAAATCATATTAGGCAGAGGCCTGTGTTTGATAGCAGATAAGATTTCTATTAAATTAAAACATTCTTAATGTACTATAAGATTGTAAATGTCCATTTAGATTTAATGTTGACTTGAAGTGTTTTTGTTTCAAGTTGCATGTTACTCTGTATGATACAGATAAACATGCATCCTCTGCAAACATTTGATTTCCTCCTTATCAGCAAGCTTGATCAACTTGACTGTCACTCAAGTAAGTCTTCAAATATGCATTGCAAAAAAGCATGACTATTAAAACGTGCAGACCTGAGAGGGTTATAAACACGCAGGTATCGGTCCACGGCGATGGCCAGCAAGGAGTGAACGGAGGCCTGGGTTAACACAATGACCACACAGCTGAGGAAGAGGCAGCAGTGGAACGTAGTCTCCAAGCGTCCGTCAACCACCACTGCAAAAGGCACAGCAACTGCTCCCACCAGAAGATCAGCCACTGCCAGAGATACAACAAAACAGAAGGTGGTCTGACTCAAGGCATGGCATGACCACACCGCCCAGATGACCAGCACGTTCCCCAGGCAGCATCCTAAAGCGATGAGCACCTCCAGGGACGTATAGATCTCCTTCTCACCATTAGCCATGATAATGACAGTAAGCACAGAAACTCTACAGGAACTTACTTAAAGAAGTGGTGGTTTAAATAGGAAGTTGACTTCACACATGCAAAGTCAAATATGCTCACACGCGCACACACAGATCATTTTTGCAAGGTCAGTACTTTGAAGTGGCATAAGCACACGTGCACGCACGTAAAATTATATTTAAAAATTAAGATATTTACCATTCAAAGATATATATATATATATATATAATTTTTCTCACAGAAGAAGCTGCACAACTGTTTTCAACATTGATAATAAATGTTTGTTTCTATTTTAGACAAACATATTTTATGATTTTAGAAATCTTAATATTTAAAATAATTTAAAATATAAAAGTTATTCTTAAATTGAAATAACATTTCACAATTTTACTGTTTTTATTATATTTTTAATCAAATAAAGCAGCTTCGGGGATCATAGATACTTATAAAATTTCACCAACCTCAAACATTTGACCAGTATAATGTATATTGTATTTATATTTAGTGCATTTTTAAGTCATTCATTCGAACACTATTCACGTTTACATTTTTGGCATCTTATTTTGTGCATTCCCCTGCGATTCAAACCCATGACCTTAGCATTGCTAGTGCCATGCTCTACTTTTTGAGCTGTTTAGAAATTTGTATTTATAAATGTGCTCTAAGTTCTATGTTGGCACCTAAAGCACAACAATACACCCCTATAGCGGTGTGCCATAAAATTGTGGCTAAGCTCAAGGCTGGTAAAGCAGGAAGCTGCTGGTATGATGGCTTCAAGAAGTGAGTCATCTGCAGTCTCTATTGTGCTCTTGATATGCAGTAATCAAATTTGACTTCATTTATGTACCTGTTCTCGATCTTATTGTGCATGATTCATCAGTTTTTGTTATTGAAAAAATCAGTTCTGCAAATTCTGTTTGTCAATATCTAATGATACATCTGAGTAAACAAATTTTCTTTTCGACTGACGTCACCTTGGCCATGCTGGCAAGTAGCCTAATTATTTGAAAAGCAAGTGTTAGCACTGGTATATGAACTCTGAAATATCGTTTATTTATCTTTTTTGTTCATAACTGTAAAGCCTTGTTCTTAGCTGAAATTCATTCATATTAATCATAGAGAAACAAACTGCCATACAAGAAATTAATCCAAATAGAATATATTTATGCAACCACATACAATGTAGGGTATTAAACAAAATCACACTTATTAAACAAATCAAATAATTTCTTGGCCTTATCACTTCTCATAGCTTTTAAGACCTCCGTATATGGCTTGGTCCTATACACTGAACACGAGTTTGAGGTGAGCTATTATACTAATAAGTTGCTAAATATTTAATATGTAATATAGTTTTCGATAGAAATATTTAAAGGATCAACAGTAATATCTTTTAATGCAAACTAGCCTACTCAACATTTTTTTGTAAATGACAGAATTTTTCTTTTTTTTTAGCGAAGTACACTTTTAATCTTACCCTATAGCGCCATCAGCTGTTAGTTGTAGTGAAACTGAAGTTGCTTGACTCTGTGTGTGTGTGTACTTGTTTTTGCTACATTGTGGGGACCAAATGTCCCCACAAGCATTGTAAAACCTGAAATTTTTGACGTTAATGTTAAAAAATTATTAAAAATAGTAAATGATGTTTATCTGAAAAAGTAACAATGCAAACATGTTTTCTGTAAGGGGTAGGTTTAGGGGATAGACAATATCGTTTGGTCAGTATAAAAACTATAGAAGTCTATGGAAAGTCTCCACAATTCACAAAAACAAACATGTATGTGTGTGTTTGTTTTGTTTATGTATCCTGGGGACTTAAACCTGAATACACATACACTCATGGGGACTCGTGTCACAGTGGGGACCTAAATTGAGGTCCCCATGGTTACAAAAGCTTATAAATCACACAGAAGTTTTTGTTTTTTTTTTGAGAAATAAAAATGCAGAAAGTTTCCTGTGACAGGTAGGTTTAAGTGTAGGGTTGGTGTAGGGCGAAAATATGGTTTGTACCGTATAAAAACCATTACGCCTATAGAGAGTCCCTGTGTGTGTGTAAGAATGTTGTTTTCTGTGTTTAGAGTTGAGACAAATGATTGTAATTCGCATTGTTCTGAAACCACTAAATGATGACACCTTTTTTTCCGGAGAGGCGAAACAGCCTGTCTATTTCCTCTCTGCCTATTACAACAGCTTTTACTTGTAGGACCTACACAGAGGTTTCCAGTCCTGTATGCACAATGGTATTAGGTGGAGGATTCATTTACATCTCTCTTGAAGTGTTCATTGCAGTGGGATGCTGTCTGGGCAATGTGTCGGTGATCTGGGCCGTGTGGAAAAGTGGAGCCCTGAACAAACCCACTTTCTGTTTGATTGTGTCACTGGCGGTGGCTGATTTCCTGGTTGGGGCTGTGGCCATTCCTCTGGCTGTGATTGTGGACATCCACGTGAAGATTCCTTTCTATGCCTGTCTCTTCATCAGTTGTGTTCTCATCGTACCGCTGCAAGCGTCAGTGCTCACGCTCCTGGCCATTGCTGTGGACCGATTCCTGCGGGTTCGTATCCCATTCAGGTGAGTCGGCCTCCAGGGGGCCTTAATGTGTGTCAAATCTGTTAAAAGCAAAACTCTGAGACCAAATTGAAAATATGGGATTTTCTTCATTTAAACCTGGAAATAAAGGGCAAGTTTTAGAATTTTGAAACAAACAAAAAGAAAATGTTTGATCTAAAATGAAAAAATACTTAAGATTTTGTACTATCTTTAGGTCAAATAATCAAATACATAATCAAATAAAGCTCATGCATCATGCATGATACTATTATTTGTAATGAATAATGTCCTTTTAATATTATATTATATTAATTATATTATATTATATTATATGTGACCCTGGCCCACAAAACCAGTCTTAAGTAGCACAGGTATACTTGTAGCAATAGCCAAAAATACATTATGGTTCAAATTTGTCAAATTTTCTTTCATGCCAAGAATCATTAGGATATTAAGATCATGTTCCATTAAGATGTTTGGTAAATTTCCTATCGTAAATATATCAAAACTTTTGATTAGTAATATGCATTGCTTCATTTGGACTTTAAAGGCGATTTTCTCATTATTTACATTTTTTTGCATCTTCAGATTCCAAATTTTTAAATAGTTGTATCTGGGCCAAAATTGTCCTATCCTAACAAACCATACATCAATGGAAATTGATTTATTCAGTTTTCAGATGATTTATGAATTTAAAAAAACTGACCCTCATGACTGGTTTTGTGGTCCAGGGTCACATATTATTTATTTGTTGGAGAGGTGACACATTTAAAATTTCAAGACAACATTAGAAATATGAATTTTCTTAATTTAGTTCTTAATTTAAACCTGGAAGTAAAGAGAAAGTTTTAGAATTTTGAAACCTTTCAAACAAAGAATTTTTTTAATGTAAAATGAAGAAGAAATATTTAAGATTATCTACTATCTTCAGATCAAATAATCAAATAATTAGTCAAATAAAGATTCTCTAGAATATTCTCAAATTTAGGAATTCAGTTTTCAATTAAACTTTTTATTCTAAAGCAATAAGCCCCGAGAAGCCGTGGTTAACAGTGAATTTATAACCGCTATAGGGCGTTGTTAGGCTCGACACAAAGGTGTATGTTTGTAGTGTCACGGAGGCAAGACGAGAAGTGAACGATCGAGGATAGGTCCCTGTGTAGCGTGACGGAGAACTCAAACGCGGATACACACGAGTGAGCAGGTTAGCCACGCAGTTTCTCTAAGAACGCTCCAGCAACGGAGTAAAGATTTCCACCAGGAAACCCGCGTTCTCATTCACACGCAGAAGGATATATAAACGTTCCGCCAAGCGGTACTCACGTGAGTAGAGATGAGTGAAGACGACCTACAAAGAAGTCCAACCATGAACTCAATGTCCGGTGTCAACTGAACCTTACTTCCTGTTTATATATCCGCGGAGATTACTTCCGGGACCT
>JAHKKF010512697.1:0-16039 GCA_019740295.1 Labeo calbasu | reverse complement strand
GATAGACAGACAGATAGATAGATAGATAGATAGATAGATAGATAGATAGATAGATAGATAGATAGATAGATAGATAGATAGATAGATAGATAGATAGTCTTGTTTTTCAGTGTAATATTTATACCATTTTGAATTCCCATAAATAAAAAATATAGTATGTTTTTTTTACATCATGAGTGTCCAATTTCCAGTAAAAATATGTAATCCATGCATGGATATATTTAAGACAAATATGTCATGTTTATATATTAAATATATTTATAATTAATTAATTAATTAATTAGAATAATTAATTATATCAATAAAAATATATACATGTAAGTACATGTAATATTTTTGAATTATATACTGTATGTGTGTGTGTTTATATATGTATAATAATTTGTATATAATAATATATAAAAATTGTAATGATACTTATAATAAAAAAAAAACATTTATTTTGGATGCGATTAATCGTGATTAATCATGAGTTGTGTCTATTTTCCAGTAAAAATACGTAAAATCTATACTGGTCTATACTTGTTTCTAAACTAGAATTTTCTTGTTTTCCAGTATAACATCTATAATATCTATAATATAATATTATAATATAATATTTTTTGAAATTCCAAAATTTCCCACATTTTTTAATCAGTATTTTTTTTTTTCAGCAAAGAAGCTAAAACTTTTACAGTTTTGTATTTTCATCCATCCATGAATAAATAAATAATAAATTAATTAATATTCTTAAGCATTTGTAACTTTTTTGTCAGTAATATATACATCAAAATGAAATACAACAGCACCTGCTTTAAAAATATTTTAGACTTTAGAAGTCCATTTGTATTTAAACATGTAATTTATTTCTTATTTTATATTAGGCCTTTAACAGTGCGTCTGCATTCATTTTGTTAATAAATTAACATTCTATGTTTAATATAAGTGCCATGCTGTTTTGTTGTTGTCAATTCAATCAACTGACGCTGAACTGTCGCTAATTTGAAAGTGAAAGTAAAACGCACACGGGCATTTACAAGCTATTTAAAAGCGAGAAAAAGAGGGGAAACTCTAACGAACTAATAAAAAAGTCTTTTACTTTTACTTACTTGAAAGTCATTTACTAATCTTGAATTAAGTTTATTTTACTATCTATTGGCAAATTTCTTTTTTTTTTAAATCTCATGTTTTAAATCTAAATTTAGTTTGTATCTCTAGACTTTTCACTAAAACAAGGACTGAAAAAAATACTGATTAAGAAAATGAGTTTTTGCAGCGCACAAAGCGAAGTCTGTGAAGATCAGCGACTAGAACAACACACATCGCTCTCCAACTTTCATTCAAAAGCTTCTTCAGAACAGAGAACAACCCAGGGGTGAGATACAGAAGAGGACTGGGTTGAAAGCTGAGAAAGACAGAGAAGAGAACCCTACCTTTTTCATCTAAACATAATACACCCCGACAAAGCTATCGGACAGATTTTTGTCTTCAAGTTTCTGGCGCCATCAAAGCCCTGTGCCCCATATAAGCTCTGCGGCAAAGTCTGACATTTATTTAATCTATAGCCTCCCAAAGCTGCAGTCAACGGCGTGCTTATTAAAATCTGCTGTTTGCTGCGCTGCTTGACATGCTGACAAATCACACATAGCAGCACTTTGAACAATTCCCTTCTGTCAAGAATGACCCGTCTCAATTGAAAGAGAGAAGAAATGGAAACAAAGGAGAAGAGAGAATGTTACACATAGAAGAAGAAAGAGAAAATGACTGAGAGAGACCTAAAGGATAATACACTAAAATAGGAAAAAGGGAGAGAGAAAAAAAGCAAAGGGGGTACAAATTAGGGTCTAAAAGTCATTTTTTTTAATCATTCAGTGAACATTTCATAATATGTTGATTATCAATCTTAGAAGACCACACTTATTGTTTATTTTATGCAAGGTGTGAAATTATTATTATTATTCAACCCTGTTACCAAACAACAAAAAGTTTAAAACCCTGATTTGAGAGATTTTGATATTTTGTATTAATAAAAAGCTAACGTATAAATTAAAATGACAACTCTAAAAACAAAACAAAATGATAAATACATGTATGTACTATGTCAACAAGTGTTATGTCAATTAAACTAGGTTTTGATGACATAGCCAGCTATAAGGTCACTGAGGTCCAGTCCAGGTTATCATTTTTAAATGGGTTTAATATATCATGCAGCATTGGAAAACAGTCTAATAATGCGTTTCATGGATGCTCGTCTGTGAAATGTGCCACTTCCGGTATTTTGGCAGTTAATCGACGCGGGCAAAATGAAATCGAGGATTTTTAAAAATCGAATAGTCGACTAGAATCGACGAATCGCACCAGCCCTATAAATGTTAAAATAATAATATTTATTACAATAATAAAAATCATGGGACAACAATATGCCTCTAATCCATGGAAAGTGCCATTTCTGAGGCAGACTTATAATTGACTAAATAAAGAGTCAGTTGCTCTGTACAGAGTTGAAAAAAAAATCAGAAGAGAAGAAAAAGAGAAATAAAAAGAAATAAAAGATGTGCTTTGATCATGAACACACACCTGGGCACTTCTTGTCATTGCAGGAGCGTACTTCCTCTCCAGAGCCATCGCAAGGGTAACCCTGGATTCCTGTGCCTTCACACATACGGAACCGCCGCTGCCAACCCGAGTCACAGGTCTTGGAGCACAAGCTCCAGTGATTCCAAGCACCCCAGTTCCCTCCACCTGCACAAGAGGAACAAAATGAGAAATGAGATATAATGAATTATCATTGACCATCTACAAAATGCAGTTCTGGTACTCTGAACTGAAACACAGTGAACACAGGCAAATGTGCCAGTGCTGTTGGACTGTTTATCAGCACTCTTGAAACCAGGGTTATTATAGATAACTAAAACTAAAAACCTTAAATAAATAAATACATTTTCATTTAATATTAGTTGAACTAATTTGAATTACTAAAATAATTACAACTAAGAATATTTAAACCTAATAAAATAAAAAAACATATTTATAAAAAATAAACAAATAAAATAAAAATGTATACTAATAATACTATTAATACAATAGTACTAATCAAAATGACAAAAAAAAAAATGTAACAAAAATGCAATTAAAAACTGAAAATATCAAATCTAATTCAAAATGATATAAAAAACTACAACAATATATCACTAAATCTAAAATAACACTGTTCAGCCAATCAGATTTGAGGACCGGAACTGTTGCGTAAAACATGAAAAAGCACTCAAAAGCGACAACCATATTTAGCTGTGGTGTGAATGTGGTCATAAAGCACCTGCATGAAGCTAATTTGCGCTTATTAATTATTATCAGGGGTGCTAACTGGCATATGCTGACACAGCAGCATATCTGTGGAACAAGATGAGCAGTGCAGACCGGTAAGTCTCTGCGGTTTGGTACCATAGACAATTCAGAGCGTTCGCTGCAATTAATTAGACCATGACAGCAAACAAATTGCAGCTGTGCACATAAACTACCTGTCAATTAAAGACTGTAAGTCCACCAGAGAGAAACTTACCACCACAAGACGGGTTGGTGCACTCACGAGTTTCCGCATGCGGCCCCTTACACTCCGCCCAGCCGTGAACCGACACGCTGCAACGCCGCTGCCTCTGCTGAGTGCCGGAGCCACAGGTAACAGAGCACTGAGACCAGGCCGCCCAGTCCAACCACTGTCCCTCCACTGAAAACACAACCACAGGGAGACGCAGAGAGAGAGATGCAGAGGTGAGAACAGAATAAGACAGTCCAGAAGTGAAGGAAGGATAGGAAAAAGAAGGACATAGAAGTGAGGGACAGAAACAAATAGGAAACAGGCGGTCAGAGGTACGGACAGAGAGAGACGGGGTACAGCGAGGGGCCTGTGTTTGTCTGTAGTGTGTGAGTTTGGAACCGTTAAAATGATTGTTACTTACCCTGATACAAACCTGAGAAATCACTTCGACAAACTGAGTGAATGTGATAGTGGTTAGTAGGGCTGGGTTTGGACACAAATTTCACAATACAATTATATTATGCTTTACAAGCTTGCGATTCAATTCGATTCCACTTCAGCTCAGTTCAATACTGATTATTTTGGATATATATCATGTACATAAAAAAAAAAAAAAACTCAACTAATGCTGTAAAATATACATGAGAGTAAGTTTGTATTACATTACCATAATATTAATGGCTATAAAATTATACTAACTAAAAGTTAACTTTAACTTTAAATTACATACATTTCTACTCCAATCGTTTTTTGAAACATATACATTAAAATAGTGGCTGCCATAAAAACTTAACAGATTTATTCAAACTTAAATATTGAAGAACACTAAAAATTATAATGGTTATGCTATATAGTGCATATTCTTACCAAAATGCTCCTCTCTAGAGTATGACTAATGAGTTTATGGTCACCGAATATGTTTTTTTTTCTGAGGTAAATGACGTTACGTGACATTGTTTACAATCTGTTATTTACGTCTTTCCTCGGTTGAAACACTGATTGAGCGATTACATGGGACAGAATACGGATTTCGGTAAGTTGTAGGCTACTCTTTCTGTAAACATACCTTGGGAAGTTTATTCATGCATATTTCGTGCCGAAACTGGTATCAAAGCGGACGACGAGATCAGATCAGTTCCGCTTCTCTTGAGCTGAGGCTTTACACCGATCCGTCACTCATTAAACAGCGCCAAAACGGCATTTATTCTTTGAATAATATACTAAAATGGACAGAATTTGAATTCTGAGACTTTGTTTCATATCAAAAGTAACAAACATAAAGCTTATTGCGATTTATTGGATGAGAGGTGCCCTACAATTTTCCCTTCATGAACTGAAATCAGGCTAAACTAATCGATTCTTGGGATTTAAGAATCGTTATCGTTGCGTAAAAATGAGAACCAATTAAAAGCGAGAAATCGATTATTCTTACCCAGCCCTAGTGATTAGAGATGAACTAATGTAAATATTGTGCCTGTTTTCGCTGTTATAAACTATACCATCAGCATAACAATTAAAAGTTTAGCATTACAGACAAAAAAAAAAAAAATAAATAAATAAATAAATAGTACAATGAGCAAAAATATAAAAAAGTCTTTCTTGTTTCGTTTTGTTTCGTTTTTAAGTACTAAAATAACTAAAATACACTAAAACTTAATATAAAGCTACATTGATATATGTGACCCTGGACTACAAAACCAGTCTTAAGTCGCTGGAGTCTATTTGTAGCAATAGCCAAAAATACATTGAATGGGTCAAAATTATTGATTCTTCTTTTATGGCAAAAATCATTAGGAAATTAAGTAAAGATCATGACTGGTTTTGTGATCCAGGGTCACATATAAAAAACGCTAAATCCTTAACTAGATAGATAGGTAGATAGATAGATAGTAGACATGACTACTACATATTGTTTAATTAGTCAGGTTACATGCATTTTAGACAGACGAAATTACATCATAAATTTCATTTTCTAATTTATTTTCACCTGCTATTTAAACCCTGGTTAAATAATTTACTTTTTAATTCTACACTGAAAAATGCTTTTTTAGACTCACCTCTTCATCACCGAACATTAAATTACAATGTATTCTATTAGAATAAACCTTGACCTGCACATTAAAGGTGCTCCAAATAACACATTCATTTCATGAAAATTGTAGTCTAATGGGTTTCAGAGAAGACCAGCGCAAAGAAAAGACTAATTTTGTTTAATTAATTAAACAGAGATGGACTACTGAGACAAACCTAAAAGCATAGGAAGTTAAATAGAGGCTTGATAACATTAGCACTGAAATTTATGAGAAACCTCACTTTGATGATAATAATTTTAGTTAGACTGATGCATACTGCATATTTTCCACAGGAAAAAAAGTGAGTAGAAATTAATTAAAATTAGAGAAAAAAACCCTACTGATTAGTATTCTTTGTATAAAACATAGCAAGCACATTATGTATTTTACAATAATTTTATATAGTAGATTAACTATGGATATCAGTAGAGTATGCAAGCACAGCAGTACAGGTTCTGCCTGTGGTCACATCGGCCTTCTGACTGACTGTCAACTACAACAACAAAAAACTATATGAGCTCTTTTGCATAATGGATGAAACAAAGGATCAATGTGCAGTGACTATTTTTGCTTGATTAATGAGATTCATGTTTTCTGGTGAAGTTCAGTGTTAATAAATAATACGCAGGGTGCATGATGCTTTCACAAGACCATGTCGCTAATTCAGCTGATCGCTTATGACTCATTCTACAGTTTATGGAGAAGGAAAAAAAAATGTTTCACTTCTCATACCCCAAGATCCTTTGCAAAGCATCAGTGGACACATATTCAGCATGTTTGAAAGCAAGAATTATGCTTAAACTTCATCCATCAAATGATGCCATTAATCATATGGCTTTATGTTTATATAATGAATGCTTTCTAGTACGCACTATCTATTTCACAGTAGGAGAGATGTTACGTCTTTTGACTTTCTGCAGCAATTTTAGGATCTGTGCATATTAACCTCTAATATCACTTTTATCTTATTTAAATGGAGGGGTTGGGGGTAGATATTCATATTTCATCCAAGCGTATCTTGATATGATTGATGGTATGAACTGAAATCAAATTATCTCTCAATCTAATGGATTCCAAGGAAGACAGAGCACATGATGAACGAAAATGCCTATGTCACCTTTGCTCTGTCGAAGCAGATGTTCGTCAAACTGAGAAAAATGTACCGTGTAACATTACTTAAAGGTAGCCACAACTGAAAACAGTACTAAAGGGAGAGGTGTAGTACAAATTGACAGACATGTAGTATATATAAATATACTACGGACACGTACTATAAGACACAACCACATAAATGCATGTTATTATAAAATATGGAAGACCAAATAAATATAATGATAATAAAAATACTAAAATAAAATGTTTGACATTTGCAAAATCAGATGCAGCTGCATTCTCTGTCTTAGGATCATGGAGGATCTGTGTCTCAAAGCACGAACATGATAAATAATAACCATATTCTAAAGCCTCACAAACTCAATAAACATGGATAAATGTGGCCTGTCTGTCTGCGCCTCCATGAGAGTATTGGACTCATCATCGCTCATAAAATCAGCAGCCAATGAGGAGAGAGATCCCGCATATTGTGGTTGCCAGGAGAGACAGCAGCTGCAGCTGAAATCCAACAAACACAGCTGAGCATTTATGGCATCTCACTTTAGTTCACAACGACATAAAGGGAAAGGGAGAGAGAAATCAACTGTATAATTAAGAAAATAACACGTCGAATGGATACTTTGAGTATCCCTCACTTGCAGTACATACAGACAGACAAACAAACAGATGCATCTGAATGTTCAGGGTTGTTGCTAGGAGTTCTGGGCCTTGTTTCTTTACTTTATTTATTGCGGGGCTATATTTGATCTTATTTCTTATGGCTTGTGATTTCTCTATTAAGCTGAATTACATAAACTGATGAGCTCATATGGCTGCAGTAAATCAAATGGAAGGTTCAGCGATGTTTTATTGGCTAATTCTGACATGTTCAGCAAGTTGCATTTTAACCTGAGTTTGATGAATTTTTTAGACAGGCTGCTGATGCAGTGTACTGTAATAAACTGGTAGTGCAAAAATCTGTTTTTAAGGAACAGCAAATGTTTTAATAAACATTTCGAGGTGATGACATGAAAAATAAACAGCATTTGGAAGAAAAGTAAACCTAAGCACCTCATTTATCATTTTGCAGTAAATTTACTTGTCTGTAACTGAGAAGACAGCTTGTTTGACTTCGCGTTGCGCCTTTAAAGTCTTTCTAGATTTATTTATTTATTTATCATTTTTTTGTTTTTCATTTTTAAATATCAATTGATGTGTCCTGGTTTCCACAAAAAATGTTAAGCACCAAAAACTATTTTCAACATTTATAATAATAACACCGACATAATGACACTGACTGCAGTAATAGCTGCTGAAAATTTAGCATTATTATCACAGGAATAAATTACTTTTTTAAAATATATTTAAATAGAAACCAGTTGTTTTAAATCATAATAATGTTTCATAATATAAATGTTAATTTACTGTATTTTTTGATCAAATATAGCAGCCTTTTTGTTATTATAAATAATAAATAAATAAGTACATCTCTTATGCACGTATATAAGATTTTCAGGAAACACTTCTCAAAAACATTTTACATTATTATCAATACTGAAAAGAGTTTTTGCTGCTTAATATTTTTTGTAAAAATATTAAAAATCACTATGATTAAAAAAAGTGGAGTAGGAAAAGTTAAACAATAATTATTCTATTTTTTTCTTCTTCTTTTATTATTTTAACTTTTATTTTTCTTATTTTAAATCATAAAAATCTTTTATAATATTACTGTTTTTATTGTATTTTTTTAACAAATATATGCAGCCTTTGTGAGCATAAATGACTTTGTTCAATACATAAACCAGCAGAGTATACATAAGTTGTGAATTTATTTATTTATTATAAATAACAATTAGGGCTCGTAAACGATTAATTGCTATTTATAGCATGCAAAATAAAAGTTTGAGTTTGCCTCACACATATATTGATCACAATTAATCATTTGCCAGCCCTAATAAAAATATATCTTTTATGCATGTATATAAGATTGTCAGGAAAAATTGCTCAAGAAACATTTTATGTTATTATCAATATTGAAAAGAGTTTTAACTGCTTAATATTTTTGTAAAAATCTTGACCCACTATGATTAAAAAATGTGGGGTAGGTAATATTAAAAAATATATATATATATATTCAGCAAGGACACAATAACATGACAGTAAAGATATTTATAATATTACAAAATATTTATATATATATATATATATATATATATATAAACAGCTGTTTATTAAACTTTCAATTCATTAAAGAAAAAAAATGCGTCTTGGTTTTCACAAAAATATTNTTGAAAAGAGTTTTAACTGCTTAATATTTTTGTAAAAATCTTGACCCACTATGATTAAAAAATGTGGGGTAGGTAATATTAAAAAATATATATATATATTCAGCAAGGACACAATAACATGACAGTAAAGATATTTATAATATTACAAAATATTTATATATATATATATATATATATATATATATATATATAAACAGCTGTTTATTAAACTTTCAATTCATTAAAGAAAAAAAATGCGTCTTGGTTTTCACAAAAATATTAAGCAGCATATTAATAGCAACACTGACACAGCGACACTCAAGACTGGAGTAATGCTGCTAAAAATTCAGCTTTACCATCACAGGAATAAATTACCTTTTAAAATATACTCAAATAAAAAACAGTTAATTTAAATCATAATAATATTTTACAATATATTTGTTTTTACTGTATTTTTGATCAAGTATATGCAGCCTTGGGGAGAAAAAAACACTTAATTCAATGTTACAGTAGAGTGTAAATAAGATGTCTTTTGTTTGTTTGTTTGTTTGTTTATTCCATAATTCTTCTTCTTCTTAATAATAATAATAACAACAACGAATAATAATCTAACTGCTTAGAGCTCTCTTTCTCTGTTTTTCATGACAAGCTGCCATATAACAAGTCTTAAACCTCATTCCTAACAAGCAAATAGAGTGCAAATATTCACTTTATTCTTTAATGACACAGAATTTTTATGAGGACAATCAGCATATGCTGCTTTAAAATAAGACTACTATCCATTTGCTGTACCATCTCGTAACCAAACAAATAAAAAATAATAAATAGGAGTAACTTACAAAAATGATCCGATGACTGCTGGAACTGAAATTGCTCACACAAACCATCACTGTAATCATATTCTCAAACAGAGCTGAAGTAATGCGGGAGTAAACACGCCAATGTTTACAACATCTCAGTTTAAAACCATCCTTTACTGTGAACCAAGAGAAGGTATATTACGTCGAGTCCTATGCCTCATGCGGCGTTAAATTATATCAGCAGATTACACGTCAGTAGCCACTTATGAATGCAATTTGAATATGAGGAGGGTGAGATGTTTTTACACATGGGCGCCTCTCGGTGGGTGAGGACAGGTGGAAGATCTGCTCTCTGACAGGTTGTAATCACTGTCAGTCAAAAGCCGCTCAGCTGGACTGGCCCAGCTGTTCATTTGTGCCTCCTCAAATAAAAGACAATCACAGTGATTGACTGTCACCCTTAACCCTTCAACTGTCAGCCTAATGGAGGTCTTCAACTCAGGTTGGAGCAACTGTTCAAACTGAAAACGAATTGAAATGTACCAGACAAATGATTTATTGCTTATCCCAGTGGGGTAATAACTAATTTCGGAGACGGATCCTGTTGGCCGAGACCGGAGCGGCGCTGTAGAAGAAACAACAAACCCCAGCAGGTGCGGATACGTGTGATTGGTTCATCTGCGATTCCGATTAGCTTAACTCGAGCCGAGCCCCCATTTGAGTAGCACTTCACCGAAAACAAAATCTTGAGACTGGCATAATGAATGAATGAAATCCCAGAGAAAACTAAGAGGCATGGCTGCAGAAAGAGAACGCAGACAACACAGAGCTCAAGCGCGGCCTTCAGACTGAGACTGAACAGGAGGGGTGAGACGGACACTGACGTGAAACAAGCAGACTGGGGTGAAGCTGGAGGCAGTGAGGACGGCACACGGGAAGGAAAGGGAAAGGTCAGGCAGAAGAAGACATGTGAAGAGAGAAAGAAGGCAGAAGACGACATATAACATGGAAAAAGGGTGAAGAATAGGGAAGTTAGAAGAGTCTAGAAGACAGAGCACACTGGGTCTCATTCGCCAACTGTGTATTTAAAAAAAAAAAAGTTGTGCATAAAACCTGTGTTCACAGTTTTGTTTTATACATTTAGATAATTTATGTATACATGTATTTTAATAATAATAATAATAATATCTAAATATTTAACTAATTTGGTATAACATGACAAAACTGTCAGAATTATTTCTATATATTATATTATATTATATTATTCATCTTTGCAGTTTCTATAAGTTCATGTTTTTACTTTATTACTCAAACCACATTTGTTCAACAACAACAATAATAATAAGGTATATAATTTGAAATATTAAGCTAATTTGTTATATAATGACAAAATTGCCATAATTATTCCTATATATATTACTATATTATATTATATTATATTATATTATATTATATTATATTATTGCTATTATGATTTTACATTAAATAACTGACTCCAATATATATATATTTCTAGTTTATTGTGGTTAGCTCTAAGTGCAAACCTCTTTTTTTTCCTAAATTTAAAATATTTTAATCAAACTGCATATACGCATATATTCAATAATAATAATAATGATGATAATAATAATATTTAAATTATTTAAATATATGTATTGTTTTTATTTTGATATAGTACATATAATTTTATTATTATACTAAACATTGCTAAAATAACATTTTAATAATGTAACATTTAATCACAAAAATGTAACATATACAATTTATTTTTATATATTATATACTAATATTATATTATTCAGGAAGGGTATCTGGCACATATATTAGAGTTTTATATTATATGATATTATATTATATTATATTATAATTACGTATAACAACAGCAACAACAAGTAAATAATTTCAAATAATAAACTAATTTGTTATGCAGTGATTAAATTGCCATAATTATTGCCATCTATTTATATTATATTATATTATTTTATTATTGCTATTATGATTTTACATTAAATAATTAAATGACTCCCATATATTTCTTGTTTACCTCTTTTTTCTCTAAATTTACTTTAACTTTCCTCTAAATTTAAAATAACATTTACTCAAACCGCATATACTCAATAATAATAATAATAATAATAATAATAATAATAATAATAATAATAATAATAATATATAAAAATATATGTATAGTTTTATTTTAATATAGTAAATATAATTTTATTATTATACTAAACATTGCTATAATAAAATGTTATAATATAACACTGGATACCAAAAATATAATATATACAATAATTTTTTAGACATTATATACTAATATTATATTATGAATAACTTAATGGCATTGTGCATCATAATTTGATCTAAGATTTTGCGTGCAATTTTTTTCTGTACGCATAAGAACACCTATGCAATTATTAGACCCAGTGTAATAAAAGAGTAAAGACAGAACATACTGTGGGGTCGAGTAAGAGAAAAGAGAGAATCGTGACAGATGAGGAAATGGAGATTAGTACTAACCCGGGCACACAGCTATATTGCAGAGTTTGGTTTGCACCTCGGGCCCTCCACAGCCCTTGCTTCCAAGCTGGGGGAGCACACAGATCCTGCTCCGGGTCCGAGTGCCACGGCCACACGTGACTGAGCACAGGCTCCACGAAGACCACTCCTCCCACAGCCCATGCACTGCAAACACCAACAAAACCACCAATGGGGATGAGGGAAGATGAAGGGAGATGGGCCGAAGAGTCCTTCAGTAGCCAGAAACAGCACACAGAGGCGAAACCCTGCCCAGCTGAAGGATAACACCAGGAATGCCACCAACAGACTGGGCCACAAGTGTCAAACGCCAGACTGGATGAAGCCTTCAGATCAAGTGTTGAGGGCAGAGAAGGAAATGAAAATGAAACAGCATGTATAACATGAATGAGATGTCACTTATCCTGTAAGAAGGCGCACCAAAGTGCAAGAGATCAAGGCATGGGTAGAGCAAAAATAGATGAAATGCACCGTTTGATCATGAAACGTGTCCAATTGATTGTGTTCCTGCCGAGAGGATTTCAATGAGGTTGTGTCCCTGAAGGATTCTTTGACTGTCAATAAAAGCGATATGTGTTCCGTTTCGTTTTATGTTGAGTGACTTCGAAAATAAGTATTCCCTAGATCTATTCTTAAACTCTTTTTAATAGAAGTCATATGGAGATGTTGAACTTTCAGGTATGATTCTAGTAACCGTTACCATTCCGGCTCTGTTCCAAAATGGAGTGAACGGCTTAGACAACATTCCTCATAAGAGATTATTTTGGAAAATACAAAACTTGGGCAATACAAAAAGAGACCCAGCACGCACTTGTTTTCAATTTAGGCCATCATTTAAAACATTTTAGAATGATACATTTTCATACTTAATGAATTTTAAGTTCAGTATATACGTAGACTAGTCAAATTCTTTCACTTTAGAGGAATGACATGATACTTTTTATGAAGCATCAATATACATAGTAAAAATATTTCACAATATTACTGTTTTTGCTGAATTTTGGATCAAATAAATGCAGGCATTTAAAATAAATTCTTTCTATTTAAATATATTTTAAAATGTAATTTATTCCTGAGATCAAAGCTAAATTTTCAGCATCATTACTCCAGTCTTCAGTGTCACATGATTCTTCAAAAATCATTCTTATATGATGATTTGCTGTTTTTTTTTTACTATTATTATTATTATCAATACTTAAAACATTATATTATAAATAAATAAATAAATTATATATATATATATATATATAAGAAAGGAAAATATAGACATTAATACTTTATTTAGCAAGGATGCTTTAAATTGATCAAAAGTGATGAGTGATGATAAAGATATGTGAAGATATGTACAAAAGATTTCTATTTCAGATAAATGTTGTTCTTCTGAACTTCTACTCAGCTGTTTTCAACATAATAATAATAATAATAATAATAATAATAATTTTGAGCAGCAAATCAGAATATTAGAATGATTTCTGAAGGATCGTGTGACTGGAGTAATGATGCTAAAAATTCAGCCTTAAAACCACTAAAATAAATTGCATATTAAAATAAAATAGAAAAAAGTTATTTTAAATAGTAAAAATATTCAAAATGTTTTTGTTTTTACTGTACTTTGGATCAAATAAATACAGACTTGGTGAGCATAAGAGACTTCTTAAAAAAAAAAAAAAAACATTAAAAATATTTTATAACTTTTGACTGTTAGTGTATTTAAAACTCAAATTAGCTATTTAGTCATATAATAAACTTCTAATACCTTTCATGGACAAATTTGGAGTAAAATAATTGTTTATATAAATGTAATAAAAAAATAGGTAATAAGAATTCATTAAAGTACGCTGCATGTCTTGCTTCGCAATCAATTTCAATACAAGCCAATGTGAAAGAAATAACATTTTTAATAAGTACAAATATAAAAAAATCGGTGTGAAATGAGTTTAATATTATTTAAATGTTCAAAATGTGTTACTCCCAATGCGTTCTGGGTTTATCGCTGCGAAGGAAGGTCATGCTGCCTTTGAAATTCACATCTACATTTATGTAACATACAAACAGGGGTGCAGGTAAGTTTTTCATCCTGGTTCTCATAAGAGCACCTGAAAATTTCATTTGGTCCTCACACTTCACATAGTGTGACCCATTACATTTTTTTTTTTTTTTAATAAAATAATACACAATATAAAAAAGTTGGACAATACTGTTGTATTTTAAAATAAAAGCAGAGTATTAAAAACACTTTTTAAATGAATTCTCCTTATTTTCAAACTCAAAATCAACAAGCTTTTATTTTGGCAGGTTGTCGGCAAGTAAGCATATGCGCTGCTGGGTTTATCGTTGCCGATTTGAAGTGCGTCAGTGAGTGAAATGTCATAGTTGAGCACCTACGTACCACTTATGTGCACCCCTGCATATAAAACAGTCTTTGTATTGAAATCGAGCCCTTATGATACCTTAAAATTCTTCCTATGAAGGCAGCTTACTTGGTTACTAGCTAGCTAGGTTTTGGAACATTGATATATGACTGTAGGCTTGATGAAATGTTATGGTTGAAGGTGTGAATGACCTTTGACAAACGACTGCAGTGCAACACAGTTAAACCAACCACAAAACCGCCAAGATGAGCCTAACTGACTCTCTTCCCTTTCTGTTTCCTCTGGACTGACCTACTGTAGGGATCTTCGGAAGCAGAAGAGTAGACATACTTACTAAATCAACAAGGCAGTCAACATTTGATTATCTGAGTTGCCAAAGAAACAGAGGAAATGCTTGAAGTGTGGAGAGACAGTGAAAGCAGAAGACAGACTTTAATATAAGGCAAGACGCATATGGAAAACTGAAGAGGAGGAGGATGGAAGGAAGGGAGAGATTGAAAAGAGCGATTCAGGTGAGGACAGAGAGAAAAACGGATCCTGACAGAGGATGGAAGGCAAGAGAATTGACAAGAATTTGGAGAAAGGGGCAAAAGAAAGAGTAAGTAAAAGAAACAGAGAGGGAGATTTTGGAACGAGCGAGGGAGAGATTGTAAGGCCTCCTCAGTGTAGAGCAGGGATGTACTGTGAATTATGCATGCTGATAAATAATTGATAGCGCTCTGTAGTGCAAAGCTCAAAGGAGCCATGGCTCAGCTGCACATACAGCTGAAGAATAAAAAAAAGAGCTTCCATGAAGTGGATGAGAGAGAGCGAGACAGAGAGAGAAAGAGAGAGGGGCTGGACAGGTAGAAAAATAGAGGTACTTGTTGCTTAAACAACTTGGACACAAAAGCCCACTTTCAGAGTCACTTTTAGGCAACCAGTAACAAAAAAGACATTTATGCATTTAAGCCTCTAATTATCTAAAAATCATGTTTTACTGACCTGAAAATGGGTTACAGGTGCAGGTTCTAATAGGGTTGTGGACAATAATACTGTAAAAGCCAACAAATTATGCATAGTAAGTAATTGGGATTAATTTTAATAAATAAATAAAATTTAATTAATAAATAGGCTGAACATCATCATCAAATCTGGCAGAAAAATAAACAGATTATATTAATTTTAAGCATTTTAAAGTTTTCATATTTAATCAATGTATTTACACAGTCAAAACCGTCTCACTTCACAACTATTTTTGAGAGAGATGATGTGGGAGGAATGACATGCTATTTTAATAAGCATAATCATACAGCACAAAAAATTTGTGATCCATTTATCCTTAAAGTGTATTAAAAATGTGTCATATGCTAAACATGTTGGATGTAGTCTAAGAATAAAATAA
>JAHKKF010512696.1:0-16512 GCA_019740295.1 Labeo calbasu | reverse complement strand
ACTATTGGGATTGTTACTTTTACTCTTACTTGAGTAAATATTTCCATAAGTACTTTTACTTTTACTTGAGTACAGATTTTGGGTACTCTACCCACCTATGTTGAACTATGTTAGTAACGACGGAACTTGCGGTCATAGTTGGCTAACGATGCTTTTGGGAAACGCACCCCAGGCCAGTAGCAAAATCCTGAAATGTATTCCTTTAAAATGTCATTAGTATGATCAGGGATGTGATTGGTTGAATAGGTAATAAGCAATCTAGACTCACACACTGCTCTACCGTTATGTGTGTTTATGTGTAATGATCCACCCTGCACCTGTGATTCTCTCCTCCTAAGCTTTTGTTTGAGAGCTTGCTGACAGACATAAAACAACCCCCCCCCCCCCCATGTCTTCCCCTCAATCTCCTCATCCTCACTGAGATTCTCTCTTCCTTTCTCTATCTCTCCCCCTCTCTCTGTCTTTCTTCCTCTCCTGGAGTTATTTTTCATTACGGTGAGCCGTTGCAGTAAATACGGCGCTCCTCAGACTGCGGACCTGGGCTGAACCGCTGACCCCTGCATCTCAAACGCCACTCCCAAGGTCCCTCGCCTCCAAGGCCTCCCTCTGTGCGGCTGTGGCCGGAGTGCGGCCTCTGTAATTCACCCGCTTGCTAGATCGCCTGCCAGCGAGTATTGATTTTTGTTTCCCCAATCTCCAGGAGAGAGGGCAAGAAAAGATTAAAAACACTTTGTCAGTTTGGTGGGGAATAAGAATTCCACGCAGGGGATACCTTGGAGTGTGAAGGGTCAGGGCTGAGGTACATCTTTATGGCCTTAACTCCTTCCTGACTAGAGACATTTTGCTCGGGCTCCTGCAGCTTCTTTCTTCCTCTTCTCTGTCCTCCGTATTTTTTTCGCCTTGTATTTTCCCCTCTCTTTTATATTACCTTATTGTGTGGAGGAAATATTTTGCCATCAGGGAACTGGCCTCATCATTATTAGGTTATTAAATGTGGCTGCGTATGAGAGATGAAAACTTCCAGCAGAGAAAGCGGCCTGCTTAGTGTTTGCGGTGTTGTATCACCGTAAATCAAGTAAATAATTTCGCTGGACAAACACTGACCCCAGGTGTTAATCAAGGGCTGATTGAGACATCTTTCTGAGTAGAAGAACAGTGACCGCCCACTTTTTCAACAGCCTTGGACCAGAACTATATTTCTTATTCATTTTTTTTTCCTATTCCAAAAAATATTCAATAAAGTTAGAAGCTATTAATTAAACCAACCAGCTCATAAATCACATGATTAGAATGTTTAATTTGAAGCAAACAAGTATACGAAAATCAGAAAAGATGAAGGCACAAAGACGAAGATACAAGTGTTCTTTTTTTGAGTGAATTCCCATAAGGCATTGCGAATGATACTGTATAACAAAACTATAATAATAAAAAATAAAATAATAATTAAAGATTATAATAAATGATTGACTTGTAGTCATTAATTATAATTAACAGTAAGTACATATGAAAATTATATATTTTGAAAATATATACAGTTAAACAGTATGTAATTTGTTAAAAATGTACAAGCTTTGAACCAAACCACCCAGATATTGGGTGAATCACAACATCATAAACTTGTCCGCTTTGTGAATTATTCATTTTTGAACCGGTTCTTTATAGTGAACTGGATGAACCAGGTTGCCAAACTCCTATTTGGACATACCTGACAGTCACTCTGGGGTAATTCTATAACTGGAGATGCATTTGGCATTTCAGAAAGTTAAATAAATAAATGTTCACTAACAAAATTATTTCCAGTAATTTATTAAAAACATACCTCCTTTTTTATGTCTTTATGGTATTGTTTGTCAACTCTGTTATGGACAAATTTGGCAATGTGCAGAAATAACAATACATTTTTCTTTTGTTTTATTAGACAAAGAGTCCTTTCATTTCAACACTTGAAACAATATATTTTTTATATATAATATTTCACCTGTGCATATCTTTAAAAACAAACAAAAAAACAAAAAAAAAAAACAAACAATATCTTTATTATAGATAATATCCAGTAAAATAAATAAATAAATAAATACATAAAATAAAACGTTTTAAATATTTTATTATAAACATATTATAAAAATACATCAATAATGTTTGAAATTTTAAACAACAATTTTATTTATTTAGTGAAAATAGTTATTTATGGTATTGTTTGTCAATTCTGTTACAGACAAATTAGGCAAAGTGCAGAAATAGCAGTAAATCATAACAGGAAAAATCCTTCTAGTTTTATTAGAGAAAGAGTCCTTTCATTTCAACACTTGAAACAATATTTTTTGTTTACATATTATTTGAGACAATATTTCACCTGTGCATATCTTGTCTTCATTATAGATAATATCCTGTAAAATAAATAAATAAATAAAATAAAAAAGTTAATATATCAATAATATTTGAGATTTTAAACAACATTTATTTATTTGTTTGTTTGTTTGTTTGTTTATTTATATGTTTGTTTGTTTAGTGAACAGTGTTGGGGAAAGTCACTTTTACAAGTAATGCATTACAATATTGAGTTACTCCCTAAAAAAGGAACTAATTACATTACTTAGTTACTTTTTATGGAAAGTAATACAGGGCTTGCTTGTTTGTTTTTAATATAAAAAGTTATATTTTTGGCAAATATAAAAGCCTTTTCACACCAAAAGCCTCAGGCTTTGAGAAAAGTAAATTCACGTCTGTACAAAAGGCCGCAGAAGAAAAAATGTCAACTCTTCAGCAATAAAAAAAGGAAAAAGGATTATCTTGAGTAATTTTTGCTTATTAGTATGGTTGAATTGGATCATCGAAGGTCGGCAGCAAGACACTGGTTAATAAAATGGGATTAAATGCATAAAGGATATTTGTATTATTTAACGTATTTAATTATTGCAGGTTTGTGTCATATTCTAAATTGAATTTCACTGTTTTTATTCATTTTGAGGAATACTGAATCTGTTTTTTGTGACTGAGATGAATTAATGCATGTTCACATTTATTCTAGAACTAACATACTGTATTACTGCTGATTTCTCTCAACATGGGGACAGGAGAGCTTTTAATCAATAAATGGGAGGAAAGTAACTGGTGTTACTTATTTGAAAAAAGTAACTCAGATATTTTCTTGTCAATTAAAAAAGTAATGCGTTACTTTACTAGTTACTTGAAAAAAGTAATAATATTACGTAACTTGCGTTACTTGTAATCCGTTACCCCCAACACTGTTAGTGAAAACAGTTATTTATGGTATTGTTTTTCAACTCTGTTACAGACGGATTAGGCAATGTGCAAAAATAACAGTAAATCATAACAGGAAAAATCCTTCTAGTTTTTTTTTTTTTTTTTTTTTTTTAGACACAGAGTCCTTTCATTTCAACACTTGAAACTAAATATTTTTTGTAATAACATATTATTTAAGACAATATTTCACCTGTGCATATCTTTAAAAAACAAACAAATAAACAAACAAACAAACAAACAATGTCTTCATTATAGATAATATCCGGTAAAATAAATAAATAAATAAAACAAAAATGTTTAAAAATGTTATTATAAACACATTATAAGAACACATCAATAATGTTTGAGATTTTAAACAACAATTTTATTTATTTATTTATTTATTTATTTATTCATTCATTCATTCATTCATTCATTCATTCATTTTTGTGAAAATAGTTCATAAACAGAGTTGACACTTTAAGTAACAGAATTGTAAAGAAACAGAATTGACAGAAGTGTCCGGACTTTTTATATTCAAATATATTCTCAGAGAGCATACATACTTTTCAGTGCTTCACTTTTTTCCTGTCACTGAAAGTGACATCGTTTTCTATAAAGGCAAAGTGTGGTACATTAACAGAGCTGACACAAGATTTGGAGACACACATTTTTATAAGAAAAAAAGTTATTATTTTTCTAAAATTATGCTGTAGAATTATGTAAATGACTATTTTCGGATTTTATAAATAAAATGAATGAAATATTACCAAAAGAAAAGTACAATAATTTTTTTTGATTACACAATGATACATGATGGAAAAAATAGACTGACTAATTCAGACAACAACGAAACGTGATTTTCAGCTATTTAAGACACTTTTTACAGAAATTATTATATTGTTATGGACTGTTACATCTTGTAATTCAGAGTAACACATTATTAAAATAATTAAAAAATATAATAATTTGAAAAAGACTTGGGACACCAAATGTACCTGCAATTATAGAATCACCTTCTCTGACTCAAAATGATCCAAAATACTGACGTATATAAAATATATATATAATGTATATATTATGATGCTGGTTTTTGCCAACTTATTCAGTGCTCCAGTTATTTCAACAGTACCCTGAACTGAGGTAACAGTTTGGACATGAACTGAGGACATACGAGTCTCAGATAAGTGCATAGGTGAACCAAGTGCTTTAATGAAGATGCAAAAAAGTTTTTATTATTTCTCATGGTTTATATAAAAGGTTAGTTGATTAAGACTAGTTCAATAATTTTATATGCTTAAGACGTGTAAAACATCACGTTTCTCATCATTATTAGGTGCTTTAATAATACAGTTGAGTATATGTTATGTTATTGCGTGATTACGTAAACAAACTAGTGAATCAGTTTTTTTAACCAATTTATTAAACTGTCTAAAAGAATCAGACATTCCCGTTTACCTGAGGCTATGTATTATGTTATAATGTTGTAAATAATGTTTAGCTTTTGCACAGGCCGATTGTTTCACTTCATAAGACCTCAATATATAATCAGAAACCACAAGTATTAATTTTGTATTCCCAGATATGCTTTTTACTTGCACTTTATGAATCACCAAGGACCATGGTTTCAGCAAAAAAATTTCTTTACTATTTTCCTGAAGAAATAAAGTCTTGGGTGGCTTTCAGCAGCAAAATTTGCCTTTTTGGGTGAACTATCCTTTTAAGTAGTTTGAGAGACATACTGATACTTACGTTACTGGCATTCTGTAAAAAAAAAAAAAAAAAAAAAAAGTTGATAGGCTTAAAAAAAATAATAAAAAACTAAAACAATTTCGTTACAGGGAAAATGAGAGAGATGTTTTTACTATGACAATATGACCCTTACACTCTAAAGACTAAAAAAGAGAGAAACAGCCTGAATCTTTATTCCTCTCATATTACGCTGCCCACACAATACATGATTTTAGTCAGGATTTTCTTCTCCCCAACAGTTAATCTACGTCGCAAACAAAAACCCCAAATCAGAGGCAGTGTGTTCTTTCCAACAATCTTCATGCTGATTGTACTGCACATTTACCGCCTTTTTAAATGATGCTTCTTGTCTTTATCTGACGTTTCTTCAGTATTTGATGGCCCATTCATCTCTAACTTCCCCTCCCCCGTTATGTCTGTTTTGCCTAGCACCTAGATGTTCTCCAGCTCTCACCTGAGGGTAAGACATTTTGTGGTCTACCTTGCATCACATAGTCCATTATAGCAAACATCCTGTCCTCGTAAGCCTCTCCCCCCAATCTAAACCAAAAATGGTTGTGGGTGATGGCCACAGCTGCCAGACCCCATCTGGATCAAAACTCTCTTCATTCCATGTACCTGGGAACAAACAGTGAAGATCTTGTGGCTATATGACATCTCCTTACCTTATGTTATTCCAAGCCTGTATGAATAAGATTATTGGAGTATGTTTAATGAGAAAATACTATTTCAGTATTTATACTTTCAAAGTGTTACTTGCTCTTTGTTTGTAATTATTTGACAGGAACAGCAATTTCTGAGTGAAAATTGTTTCACTTAGTAAATACAACACTGGTATAGAAACAATTTTCACTCAGACATTGCTCGTAAATTTTTACAATGAATTACAAAAAAAGGCACTAAACTGAATTAAACACACAATTTTAATGTAAGATTTATTTTCTTGTAAAACGTACTGGCCCAGTTTCACAGACAGGGCTTTCGGTCTGAAATTTCCGTCCGAAATTTTTGCACGTTAAAAAATAAATACAACCTCACATTGTATCAATCATTTATACACTGCCTCCGAAACTTTTGTCCGTCATAAAAAAGTTTGGATCAGGTTCTGTTTTCTACGTTTTTGCATCTGTAGCAAGAATTTTGCTAGGAAAGAATGACGAATGCGAAAAAAATGAAAAAATGCATACGAAAATTTCAGATTTAGTGTGCAATGACCTTAAGTCAGGTTTAGGCCATAGTTCAGTTAGTACATTTAAGTAATCTTTATAAACGTACATAGAAAAAAACATTACTGGTGTGCATCTTGAAACAAAACAAAGGCACTGATATATTTCAGGGCTAGTCAGTGCAAGTTTATTTCTGTTGAAACAGCTCAAGACTTGCATTTTAGTCTAGGACTAGGCTTAAGCTTAGGCTTAAGTCTGTGAAACCAGGGGGACTGTGTTTTATTTACAACTTTCATTAAACATTTTTATTACAGTGTATGCCATTTTTTTAGTGTATTTCGAAGAATGTTTTTTTTTATGTTCATTAAATAAAAGCCAATGGGGTCAAATAGTGTATTGGACACCACTGATGTACAGTGTAGACACAAACATTCTTCACGATATCTGCTATGAGTAAATGTTAGCAGAAATTTAATTTTTGAATGAAAAATCCCTTTAATAACTTACACTTTTGCATATTTAACATAACAACACATTAAATTGCAATAAATTAGTACATTACAATAATTAAGGGATAATGCACAATCAGCCAGTCATAACCGTAAGCTCTGACAGGGTGATCAGTTAATAAAGAAGTGCACATTTAAATATTCATTTTATTATGTGAGAAGAGAGCGACTGAAAATAGCATACACTGAATGTTACAGTATGATTGACCAACCAAAATCAAGTATTCCAAAGAATCGTGTGATAAAAAATGTATATGTGTATATTCACTATTGTATCTATGGCAGATGTTGGTAAAACTGTACTTGAATTTTATGGATTGCAATTGCAAATATCTAATCTTTCTCTGCATTGCCTGAACCCTCTGAGGCTCTAGTCGGCATGACATTGAATGGTGTCATGACATTTATACTTGGCCGAGGGCTTTTTTATATGGCCATTTTTGCTATTTGATTCTGCAGTATATTGTCTTCATATTCAGCTGTACCTTTGAAAATCCTCTGAGGGTGAACACACAGAATAAGTGCCCTGCTTAAAGGCATATAATTTTATTCTCTCATGCATATTCATTTGCTAAGCCTTTGAGCATAAAGATTTGTCACATTTAGATGCAGATTCCCTTTCCATCACCAGCTATATACTCTTTGCCCTGTAGGCATGGATGTGTTTTCGCTGTTCTTTCTTTCTTTCTTTCTTTCTTTCTTTCTTTCTTTCTTTCTTTCTTTCTTTCTTTCTTTCTTTCTTTCTTTCTTTCTTTCTTTTCATTCTGCTTCCTTGCCTCATTTCTCTTAGCATTTTCTCTTTTATGCTCCGCTCTTTTCAGCCCCAGCCAGTTCTATTACAGGAGCCATTGTTCCTCAGAGTCTTTATTCCTCTTTTCTGAGGCTGGCCAGGTGAGGTGTCCATGTGTGTGTCGCCGGGGACCGTGTGTGTGCATCCATGCCTGGACACGTGGCTTTGTCTTGTCCTGGCAGCCCTCTGCACACACCAGATGTTCACATACATTATCCTGCTCCTTGTGGGCCACAGATTCCATGGGATGCTTTCCCTATTGTTCCAGCACCATTTACACCTATTTAACAATACGACTGCTTGGTTTCCCTCATTTTAAAGGGATTTTGTTTTCCTGTCTAAAAGGTCATTAGTTACGGCGATTAAAGCAGCTGCTCTCTGCAATAAATCAATTCGGTTTGTGGAAAATCATTGAGACAGATATTAAGACTTCTGTTTGTTTTTATGTGATGTTATTATGCTATTAATAAACTGTGTTGGACACTCATTCAAAATCTGTGAAATTCCCATTCCTATATTTTTTCACAGTATTCCACAATATGTCTAATTAATGTGAAGATGATGAAAATATGTCCAGGTCACATTTCACCTCAAAATCAGAAGAAAATGTATTTTTTATGTGTAATTTTAACTATTTTCAGTGGACATTCATTTGCTATTACTGTTATACAGTATTTTTACTCATTCCAATATTGAGAACTGACTATTTTAACGATGTCTTTACATTTGTCCGCATTGAACGTGTCAGTTTAGTTTGTCGGATTTCAACAAAAGTATCTTAATTTGTGTTCAGAAGATGAATGAAAGTCTTATGGGTTTATAACAACATGGGGGTGAGTAATTAATGACAAAATTTTCATTTTTGGGTGAACTATCCCTTTAATGGTTTTAGGGTTCTTTAACAATATTTGTTTAATCTCAGTGTTTTTTTCGTCTCCCCAGAATATTACACTGTAAAAAGAAATCCATTAAATTTAATTAATGGTATGGTATATGGTCACTTAAATTTACAGGTAAATGCCTCAATTTCATTAACTGATATAATGTTAATGTACCAACCTACTGAAGTACTGAAATCTGTTTTGTACCTTTGTAATACACTGATAACCACCAAAAGCAGTAGGTGATGAGAAAGTCGCATGATGAATCAAAGCCCATCACAAGCAGCTTTTAAATATTAACATGTATAGAAGATGCACAGTGTCATTCACACAAACACTAAATACCATCCTGGTAACACACATGAAACTAAAATAATGCAATAAACATTAATTTAACAACATTAGATTGTAACATATAACCCTAATGTACAAAACTGCTAAGAAGAAACTAAGAAGAAAGGGTTATTTCAACATCAACAACAAAAAAAACATCAAATTTAAAAAAAAAAATGTAACACAGGGAATACTGGGAATGTCAGTTTATGGTTATTCACTTATCGTTAACCATTTAACAGGTTTTTAATGTGGCATTTTACAGTTTCTTAACGTTAAATTCACTGTCATTTTTTACAGTGTAAGAAATGCAGAAATCACACTGCAGCTGGTCCAGGCCTTGACACTTGACTCTCACTGCTGGATGTTGAGAACAACCAGAGCACAGCTTCTTCTTCCTTCTTTTTCTCAGAGAAACAAAAACACAGGCAGACTGGCATCTGATGGTAAGGTGGAATTACGGTTAGCTGTCTTCACTGTCCACCTCGGTCACTCACCGCACACTCTCACTGGGAATGGAAACATACGGCAGAGCTCCTTATGATGAGAGGGGAAATATTTTATTCAGATTTATTAATTCAAAACTGAAGCATGCCTGTCGACGGAGGGACACTTCTTCTCAATCTGTCATCGTTGAAGTCACGCGCGCCTGACACCGCGATTCATTTGTCTTGTCGTCACTGACAGTCGGATTTTCCCACAGCACTCCCGCGAGGAGTCGCACAGGGATTTTAGAGACGGCATAAAGAAAGGGAGGGGGAATAAAAGACAACATACTGTGACAAGGAACAGCCATTTCATTAATGCAAATAAGCCTGAAAAATGCTATGAACAGCACTGAAAATCCTGCATTAGTTATGAATTTTCCATTCCTAACACTTTTTAAAAAGGAAAGAAGAAAAAGAAAGTGTCGTGGTCTAAAAAAATCATGTTAACCAGACATATTTAAGGATGGAAACCGTAAAGTATTGAAGAGTTTTGGTTTTGACACCTATTGACAATTCTGGTTCCTTGGCAGTTTCATTTAGGGCTGTCACTAATGAATAATTTGGTAATCAAGTAATCTGTCGATTATTCTGATGATTAATTGAGTGAATGAATAATTGAGTAATTAGATAATTATAATACATTTGTTGTAGTAATAAAAATAGACCTAAGTGAACAATAGCCTTTGTGACTTAAAATACATATATTATAGCAGTGAGGCAATAATAATTAGTTCAAATAAAGTATCAAAAGCAAGTATCATATTGAGTTAATTTTATTGAACCAAACTGTTAAAATACGTAATGTATTATAAACAATAGAGCTAATGTACATAATGAATAATTTACATGTACACAATATACATTAATACAGACAATATTTAAACAATATTTAATTCAAAATTCCACTTAATCTTTAATATTTGGCCATTTCTTTATGATAGAAAAGCCACAGCCACTGTATTTTCTTGAATGTATGGATGTCAAAACATATAAACTTTTATTTTGAAATGCGATGGACAGTTGCGAAAGATAATGATGTATTCTCTCGTGTTTGCGGAATGCACCACTTACGGTATTTTGCTGATTACTCGAAACAGCAAAATGTAATTGAGGAATTTTTAAAATCGAATACTCTAAAGAATCGAGTTGCAGCCCTAGTTGCAACTTAGTCCTAAATGTTAAACAATTATTGCAAATTTAATACAAATTAATTTTATTACATTAATACAAATTATTGTTTACACAAGATATGAATTGGATTGGTTGCATAAGCTGAATCGGACTGATTCATTGATTCACTATTAGATTTACTATCCTGTATAGCATCCTGTTTAGTGTTTCCAAGTCATTTATTTCCAATAAAAACACGTAAAGCTAGTGTGTGGATTTCCGACCATATGCGTATACATCATTTTTAAATCCAATTTGAGTTTCGGCTATACTAAAATGGCAAGTTCTGTCATGAAACTGATGCAGACTGGGTCGTTAAACTGCAAACTGATGATATTCACAGCGTTAAACTACTTGGCACAAGCTGATTGGTTTATGCTGCATACACAGCCAATAAGCTTGCTGCTTTACATTTAAACGGCTGGTTAGCATCCACTAGAGCATTTCACACCGCGCTTACAGAGTTACTCTGAAACCCTCCACCTCCCCAGCTCCTACCTTTATAGATCTGCTACGGGTTATTATATATGCTACTTGTGCAGCAGCAGTATGTCTTAAATACTCACAGCACCATATCTGTGTATGTATTGGCAGTAGCAAGTTCCTGTACTTGCTTGGCAGCAATCTAAAATAATCTACAACAACAGCAATAACTAACTGCAGCAGCAATTCAGCAGCATAGCAGATCTATTTAGCAAAAAACAAATACATTAACATTGCCGTATCCATTACCGAGCTAAAATCTTCTGAGAGTTGTCATGAAAGCAACCCAAGCGCATTGGAAATACATACCTCTATATACATTTCTGCAACACCGTAATTACGTCCCTTACTGTACGTATCAAACGCACGTTCAATATGTGACTGTGGGGTGTTTTTATTACGTTTTATTACAGGCACATATTGCTGCATTTTTATTATGCTGCTTGAGGTATGTATTGCGGCTGTTCAGAATTCAAATATCTGGGTAGTGTCGCTAAAGGTTAATGAACGAATTTCGTGTTGGAAATATCCCCTACATCAAACCCAACCCTAAACCTAACTAATAGTGTTAACACATGCAAAAGTGCTATAAAAACTGACTTAAAATTTTTAGTTTAGCCAACTAAAATATCCCAGTTGTCACTTAAATTAATATTAAGTAACTTAAAATATCAAGTTGACTAAAATAAAATTATATTAAGTTAATAATATATATATATATATATATATATATATATAAAAAATTACAGTGCAGGTAATTTTCAATTTCAGGCAGTCGCATATGGTCTAGCTGCACAAGTTCAAATATTCCACTGCATCTGAAGATTACATTGTATCTGAAATTTTCACATATTGTCTGAACTTAATGCAGCTCCTGTATAAAAAAGGAATGACCTCTGTTCTGTAACTTGTTGTTTGTTAAGATGGAAAAACAGCTTAATTCATTTGTTTTGTAGTTGGACAGCATAATTTGTTTTCTGGGGTTTAGATTTACTAAAAAGTACCGCCTCATGAGAGTTATTCGTTCAGAAATTGTTTGTTTAGACTTCAATGATCGCAATGTAGATTTAGCAGTGGTGCAGCACTCCATTAAATATGCAGTGCTGGAAACAAAAGATTACGTGTGCGCAATGACCATAAACATAAACAATCTTCATTTGTTTCTGCTATTTTATTAATCTCTTTTGATGAAAATTGAGTTTTTATTCAGGTACTCGGTTCCCAATCCTACATTTACTGTAAGCTAAGGTGGATGATGTATTGTCGGTACTAAACATGTAGGTCGCTGTTAGTCCTGTTTATTTCTTTTTTTTTTTTTTTTTTCAATTCCTCTCTCCTTCAATGTCTCTCTCATTCCCCAACCTCCCCCGGCCCAGCCCGCCCAGCCCCTGCTATTTGTAAGTTTGATTTGGAGCGCTGGGTCAGCACATAAACTCAGCCTGCTATCTGCCCACTGCTCTAAGTGGCCTTTTCGCATGGGAGGCTGGGAGGTGCTGAGTGGCCTTCCAGTAGCATCTCTTGACATTTACAGTAGTGTTCTCTCTCTCTTGCTCTCCTTCTCTCTTTCTCTCTCTCTCTCTCTCTCTGTTCCTCCAGGCGTCCACCCTGCAGCCGTAAATGAGAATGCTTTATGACAGGTCCCGCTCCCTTTTTCCTGTGGTCAGGAGCTGCTGCGTGGTGTGTGTCCTCACAATGGCCTAGGAAACTGACAGGTTTGTGGAGGGATGCTCGGGAGAAACACTCAGAAAGGGACATTTAGATGAGTTAAACATACCAGTAACCAACGTTTCAGCATTTTACTATGGAAAACAGCCTTTTGCATATTAAGTAGCAGGGTAACATTGTTCCCGCTTTTGATGGGTTCTGAAATCACTCGGATTTTAGTGTTTGCTGTATTTATAACATGACTGTGGAAGGTAATGACAGAAAAAACCCACTTGTTCCTCAGAGATGTGATGTTAAGTAAACAGGTAGATTTCTTTTTATCCCCAAAGCTTCAGGAAAGCGCAAAATGCTGAATCAACCGCTGACCTGTAACCCATTTAAAGCTCGATGAAAGTTTAATTCCTCTAGCCCCGTCTTAAGTCTGCGAGATGGAGAGGTTTTCAGCTTTGCACTCGATGCAGACTCAAGCTGTGTCCAGGTCTCTCTATTTCACACTGCCTTTTATACATGCTTGGGGGATACGGCGCCCCAAACAACTGAATATTTCATCACAGCCTCCCCCTGAGAGATGTACTTGAAGCTTGCAGCACGGCAACGTCTTCTCAACCTGGTCCGCACTCACCGTGCAACAGTGATCAATAGACGTGTCATGAAGTGCTTTACTCAGCCTCTGTTACACTGTGGCATGACAGAGGTGATGAGAATCTAATGTCTTACTTAAGAATAATAAATGATTGATGCAGATTGAATCCCAAAGGGGTTTTAACATGAAACACAAAGCTTCTGGAAATCCTTCACAAACACTTTCATGTTTTGCGACATGCTAATTGTGATCATGGCAAAATGACATTATAACCTTCAGTCTCTCCCTTTTATCATTTTGTCTGTCTTCTGGCATCGAAGATTGCCAGTGGTGAAAATGAAAAGGCAAACAAAATGACTAATATTTAATTCTCTGTGAGCTTACGGGTCAATGATGTGACACTCATTTTTTTTTTTTTTTTTTCATCTATTAGTTTATTAAAAAAACACAGGTGCAGTTCATATAAACCCACATCTGGTAAGCTTATTTTTAACTTATATTTAACTTTCTTTTAATTTTCTAGGCATAAAGTAAAAGTATGTCAGGGTGGAACAACTGTCCTGTAATCAAAATGAAGAAAAAACACTTATTAATTATTTTAATAATAATTTGGCATTTGAAGTAAGCAAATAATTAAATTAATTACTTAATTAATTTAACCCTAAATTCAAAGCCAAGGTAGTTATGGTTGTAAAATGTCATGTGGTGCAACTCCACACACACACACACACACACACACACAAAATAAATAAATAAAATACAATAAAATATATATATCTCTATATATCTTCATTTCTTTATCATGGATACTCTTATTTTTCATTGACCCAACTATACAGCCTTGCACTGGACAACCATTTACAACTATTTAAATGTTTCCAAAGCATTTGAAAAAGATGAATGTGCTTGATATAAGTGAGAGTATGCAGATCACACGTTATTAGAGAGGACAATTTAGATGAGCTGGCATAAATATGAATGAAACGAGTGAGCTAGAAAAGTGTTCAGCAGCAGCACAATGTGCTCCTCTCACCGCTGGGAATAGAGAACTGCTGATCGGTAGGGAAAAGCGAACTACTCTAAATTCAAACCACAAGAGTTCAAGCGTCTACAAGAGAATGTCAAATATCTGTAAGTGTGTTATTTGCTGCGTGAAGCTCATTGTAAATTCAGACTGGGCATCAGTTTTTTAATGTGCGGCAATTTCTGACACTGCTAGAATGACCGGAAAATGTTCAAATATGGCAAACTCTATCAAAAGGCTAATATTCAAACCTGATGTTGCATTTTTCTTCATTAATAAGAGATGCTCATACTGTTTATGCAGCAGTTTCATTTTTGCAATGTTTCTGCTAAAATTTCTGGACAAGTATACAAGCAGCCAACTGTTTGTGAGTCAATACGTGGTGCAAAAACACTCTATTCTTTCCTGTTTCGCTCAGAAGATGTTTGACATTGAGCTGTGTGGCTACGGTATGTGATGCTGTAGAGTCTGGCTGTAGGCTATATCTGTGAAGAGGTCAGACAATCATTGAGGTCTGGTTCCACAGAGGAAGGTCACTTAGCCTATACATCTGTTCCAGCCCAGCAGTCTTCAGATACTATCACAGCAGCAGGGCCAATTCCTTTTATCATTAACTAGTTCCTCCTCTTCTTCAACTAATGAGAAATCTGATGGATCGATTTAACTTCTACTGTGGTGTAAAAAATGTCTTTTACCAAGAGTAGAGATCACATTTTGCCATCATTCACAAAGGAACATCAATTTCCAATACATTTCTCATCATGGCAATTCGTAGCTATTTTACGTTTTGGCAGATTTGTGGCTAATTCGTAGGAATTTGTATAATGTCATTCATATGTTTTCATATGACCTGCTTATGCCCTACTGACGCTTAAGTTTAGGAGTGAACTTTCTAAAACTTTCTAAAAAAAAAAATTGATACTAAATCGCTACCTCATAAAATAGTCATGTTTTCTCATAATATTGTGTTGTTTGTTACTAATAACTGTTGTTACTAAATAGGATAAAACTAGTAAATTAAATATTAAATTTATTTTTCGTATGTATGTTCTTAAACTATTGGTGGCTAATTCGTATGATTTGTACAATGTCAGTTTTTCGTGAGATCTGCTTATACCCCACTGCTGTTATCTTACGTATTACACATGAATTTGTACAAAATAATATGAAAACACCACCTTGTAAAATAATGTTTTTTGCAGGATATCGAGTTGGTTGTTCCCAGGGCTTGAACTGAGGGGGGATGCAGGGGGATGGCATCCACCTTGTTGAAAAAAATGACAAAAAGCATCCCCTCTATAAAACCACCATCCCCCTTACCATCCCCTGTAGATTAATAATGCTGTGTATTATGTAAACCTTACTGTGCAAATTAAATATTAATATTCTCTATGTATAATAATTTATAAATGAAATTATTGGCGATTGGCCAATTGGAATGCAGTATTAATGAGCTGCGTGCAAGCTCACACATGTATTCGTCATTTTTCGCGCAAAAGTTTCAAGCACAACTTCTGACGTTCTTGAAAAAGAAGTTATGATATTTCCTTGATTAGAGTTTAAAGACATTCCCCTGAAATAACGTTTTTGTACTGCAGGGAACAACGGGGCTAAAGGCGCCCTGGGGTAAGAGGTGCCTTTGATATTGTTTTTCTCTAAACCACTAGATGGCAGGAAAATTGGCGTAGCACTCTCCAAAACATCCACTTTTCAAGATACACGTGCAAATTTGTCTGATCCAGCCCAAAGTCATTCTGTGCTTACTTGATCTAATATTTGATGTTTTTTGAAAATGTTGTAGATTTAAGTAGCAAATGAGAATCGCTAAAATTCTTGAATATATCTTGAGACAAAGGTCTTCTTAATGGTTTTCAGTTTTAAGATAATTAAAACAGCAGTTTTTAAATAACGAAACAATATTTAAAAATATGGTATTTGGGGTAAAAAACACCCCTGCTGTTGGGGTTAAAAGGGCACAATATTTAACATTATAATGATAAGGTGAAGTGATAAGGTAATTACCATGTTTAGAATTAAACCATAATATTTAAAAACATGCTATTAATCGTGTCATATAATAAAACATCATTTGTTGTTACTACTGTAAATCTATATTAAACTATTATGGGATCTCCTTCAGTGCTTTCAGAATCTTTACATTTTCAAATGATTTTATTTCTGTATTTTAAAATATAGGTTTTAAATTAACATATTTTAATGACAGTATATTTACTGAACAAAAATTAATTATTTTATTTATCAAAAAAAAAAAAAAGCTTAAAATAGTACAAACTTTGTTAAAGGGGTCATCGGATGCTAAGTTCACCTTTACATGTTGTTTGAACATTAATGTGTGTTGGCAGTGTATGTACAAATCCACCCTATAATGATAAAAATCCATGCAGTGGTTTTTAATTAATCTGTA
>JAHKKF010512695.1:1052-15512 GCA_019740295.1 Labeo calbasu | reverse complement strand
TTTTCTGTGGAACACAAACGAAGTAGATCTTTCTAGTCACTCTTTTCTATGCGGTTACAAATGGAGACTTTAAGGCATAGTTCACCCATTAATGAAAATGCTGTCATTAATTACTCACCCTCATGCCGGCCCAAACCGGATTTTCGTTCATCTTCGGAAAACAAATTAGGATATTTTAGATGAAATCCGAGAGCTTTATGACCCTGCATAGACAGCAATGTAACTACCACGTCCAAGGCTTAGAAAGGACATTGTTGAAATAGTTCATGTCACGTCAGTGGTTCAACTGTAATTTTAAGAAGCTACTAGTTACTTTGTGTTCAAAGAAAACAAAAATAACGACTTTATTGAGGAATTTCTTCTCTTCCGTGTCAGCCCTTCGCAAGAGAACCACAACAAAACTTTTCAGTTGGGTTATAAAGTTCTCGGATTTCATCAAAAATATCTTAATTTGTGTTCTGAAGTTGAATGAAGGTCTTACAGTTTTGAAACGACATGAGGGTGTGTAATTAATGACAGAATTTCATTTTTTGGGTGAACTATCCCTTTAATGAAATGCTTGTTACTGTTATTTTGTTATAGTTTTTATGATAATATAGTATTTATTAATATTTTAAATGAGCTTTTATTTTTTTATATTAGTTTTCAAGTTTAAGCATGTGCATGTGCTTTTATGCTTTTAATATTTCTGTTTAGTTTTAATTAATTTAATTTTCTTTTTAGAAATGTAGTACTTCAACTCATTTTATTTCAGTCAGAAGCCAAGGAAATTTCTCATTTTTATTTCATTTTTTTTCCATATAATGCTAATTTTATATTTTATTTCAATTAATGACAATTTTCATGTTTATTTTTATTTATACTGACAAGTGACCGAACAAGTGACCTAAAGCGGTCTTCACATTTACTTTTGTGTTTCACTAACTAACTAACTAATTTAGAAATTAAATGAATAATTGCAGTTTTCATTTCTAGATGAACTACCCCTAATGAATATGCTTGTTAGTGTTATTTTAGTACAGTTTATATGATAATACAGCATTTCTTTATATTTTAAATTAGCTTTTTTTCTTTCATTTTTTATACTTCTATTTGTAATTTATTTCAGTTTAAGTTGTAGAAATGTAAGTACTTCAACTCATTTTATTTCAGTCAGAAGCCAAACAAAACATTTCTAATTTTTTTCCATATAAGTTTTTATTTCAGCTTTATTTCAATTAATGAAATTCAATTTTTAGTTTTAGTTTTATTTACCAATACCAAAACGGTCTTCAAATTTACTTCATTTGAGTTTCGCCAAATAAATAAATAAGTTAGAAATTAAATGAATAACTGCACAATTTTCATTTTATAGTGAAGTACCCCTAATGAAATATGCTTGTTAGTGTTATTTTAGTGCAGCTTAGATGACAATATAGTATTTATTTATATTTTAAATGAGCTTTTATTTTTTTATATTAGTTTTCAAATTTTTCATTTTTATATTCCTATTTAGTTTTAATTTATTTTTATTTCAGTTTTAGTTGTAGAAATTTAAGTACTTAAACTCATTTTATTTCAGTCAGAGGCCAAGGAAACATTTCTAATTTTTGTTTGAGTTTTTCCATTTATTTAATTTAATTTAATTTTGAATTTTATTTCAGATTTATTTTCATTCAACTTATGAAATTATATTTTTAGTTAATAACAACAATGACGATATTACTTCATTTAAGTTTAGCTAAATTAATCATTTTAAAATTTAATTAATAATTGCATAATTTTCATTTTTGGGTGAACTACACCTAAATATCCTTGTTAGTGTTGTTTTAGTACAGTTTATATGGAAATACAGTATTTATTCATATTTTAAATACGTTTTTTTTATATTAGTTTTTAAGTTTTAGTAATTGTATGTGCTTTTGTCATTTTTATTCATTTTTTATATTTCTGTTTGTTTTTATTTCAGTTTATATATATATATATTTTATTATTTTTTTTCCAGCTTTATTTCAGTTCATGAAAATGAATTTTTAGTTTTAGTTTTATTTACCAATAACAACACTGACGATATTACTTCATTTGTGTTCCACTAAATTAATAATTTAGAAATTTAATGAATAATTGCACAGTTTTCATTTTTGGGTGAACTATACCTAAATATGCTTGTTAGTATTGTTTTAGTACAGTTTATATGGAAATACAGTATTTATTCATATTTGAAATTAGCTTTTTTTATATTAGTTTTTAATTTTTAGTAATTGTATGTGCTTCTGTCATTTTTATTCATTTTTTTATATTTCTGTTTATTTTTATTTAAGTTTTAGTGGTTTAGTAATTTTAATTATATATATATATATATATATATATATATATATACATATATATGCATTTTTTTTTCCCAGCTTTATTTGTTCATGAAAATGAATTTTTAGTTTTAGTTTTATTTACCAATAGCAACATCGACAAGTGACCAAAACGGCTTTCAAATTTATTTCATTTGTGTTCCACAAAATAAATAAATAAATGCTTAAAAAAGTGAAAGAATAATTGCACAATTTTCATTTTTGAGTTAACTAATCATTTAAGGAAGTCAAAAAGATATGGCCCCTCAATGCAACAACTCCAGCTTGGAGTTGACCTGGTAAACGGTGCCCCTTTAACAGCTAAGAACGATATCATGGTTCCACTTTGGGTCCACGAAGAGGGCACTGGAAGTTTAGGGGCCGACACGGAGTGAAATAAGGCAGGACTGATTAAGATGGACTGCTGATAAGGGTCCAGCATGCACAATGGCTTCCATACTATTCGTGGAGCGAGCGACACGCGGTCGCACGCAACCCTACACAAGCACACAGGAATGCTCTCTCTCACACACACACATACGCAGGACCGCGCCGCCATACCATTGGATATCTTACCATCAGTGTGGAGGCTGGCAGACACGACCCTTTGAAATGCGATCCTCAGCCTTTCCAAGAGCAGCCTCTTGCCCTAATTAGATGATTATATCCAGAACAACATTATTTTAACTCAGGAGAGGAGAAAAAGTCTTTATTACTCAGTAAATTCCTCCTGACTTGCTATTTGTAACCGTGGCTAAGAGTTACCAACTTCAAGCTGTCAAATGAGTGCCAGATTGTGTCGAGTTTCGAAGCTTTAGAGGGAATCATTTCTTTAGATTAGTTCCGCTCTCGGTTCCTCGCCACAGGCCCGCGCGCCCACATCCAATTCATCACGTCAGATCGCACTGGTCCAGCTGTGGCGAGACTGGGCTTTTTTTTTTTTTTTTTGCGTAAAGGGCTGTGTCCACAAACTTTTCTACTTAGAAAACAAGCACTCAGCGCACAGCCCTGCATGCAATAAACAAATTTTTCAGTCCAAGTTCAAGAGCCCCACTTGTTCAGAGCGAGCACTCTGTGTCCTGGGACGTCCTGGGTAAAAAGTCAAGAAGATAAACACTTGGATAATCAAATAATGGTGATCAAAGACTGTTTGTAAAGGGCAGCCATTGCAGCACAGACTTTGATGTCTTTACTAGTTGACTAGCCTCTTAAGACACAGACATTATAAATTACAAACCGACTCGCTCGACGCATCTTAAGAAGGGAGTCTTCGGTCTAAACTCCCGAAATGTTGTCACTGTGTCCAGAAAGTTCTTTGTCTTCCCAACATGAGAAGGCTTGTTAGTGGTGAAGGGGAAACGTCGCATTGCATCTCCTCTTGGCAGCGGCAATGGTAATTTAGAGGCTGGAGCGAACTGTGGAACAAAGGAGGGTTCAGCTCTGGGCGGAGAGGAGTCTCTAGCATGTCATTTCAGCGGTCGTCCATATATCTAAAAAAAAAACTAAAAACAGAACGTGCCTTTCAAATATTTCCCTAAACTCTGTTTGCCCCATAATCATGTGGAAAATGAGTGTGTTTGCATTGTCCAAGCGGCAGAGGCCTGTTCTAAACACACGCTGAAACTGCGAGGACAATGATGGACCTGTGGAAATTATAGGGGTGCTGCATTAAGTTTGCTTACATCCACACACACTTTACATAAAGGCCAAGCATACTGGAGAAAACATCATGTCGACTCTTTGTGCTTCTGCTGACATCAGGGTTGGGGACTAACTAAAAGCGGTGACGCCACTAACTTAACTACTTTCATATGTAGCTTTGCAAAGTGTGATTCATTCTAGTGAATCAGTTCATTCAGATGGTTCATTAAAATGATTGAATTAAAAAAACTACTGGATCCAACAGTTATTTGAGTCCTTGTACTAAAGTACTGTGGACACTATCGTTCAAAAGTTTGAGGTTGGAACATTTTATTTAAATATTTTTGAAAGAAAAAAAGAGGATGCTGTGCCGACTATATTGGATCCGACATTAATGTTGCAAAACACAGATGTAACTGTTTTTATTACATGGTCACTACTGCTTTGTCTGTTACTACAGATCGTTTGATATGTACTGAGTATTTATGTGTTTTTAACTTACATTGCAGCATCCATATATGAAGGATGTAGGCTGTCAAACATACACAAGTGTTAGCAAGTCATACCAGTGGGCATTTACTTCTGAGTCTACAATCCGTCACGTCCATTTAGACAGAGTGTCTAAATCTTTTTTTTAGTATTATCAATCTCAAAAACATTTTTCAGGCCTCTTTGATTTCTTTGAGTAGAAAATTCCATTTATTTGAAACAAATATTTTAAAAATTTTAGTGGTGTTAAAATTAGCGCGTTTTATTAAGCAATTAGGCAATTAATTTTTTCATTTTAACACGTTAAATTGTTTTTAAACGCAATTAACGCAGGGGCGTGGCTAGGTTTGGCCACCCCACCCACAACCACTAAAGAATTGCATTTATTTAGACGCAGAACGTAATAACGAGCACATCAAACTGGAGACTTTTTAGAAGAGCGCTCCAACGCCACCTCAGCGCCAGAGTCTAACGAGCGCGGAAACGGTACCGGTGACGAGGAGCTTCAGTAGAACATCAGTGAACTGCGGTTAGATGAGATGTTGTCTGGTCATATGTCAAGAAAAACAAATTTTCCTGTCCTGTCAGCCGTTATACTGTGCTCGTAGCATGTGCATCCACAAATATGGCGGCACGCACTGTATTAGGCTACAGCCTATTTAAGCGTTGTATCATATTCAAACCTACAAGTATGTAGTTAGTCATAGTTATGTCGTCAATCAAGAGTTACAAAAAAAAGCAGCCTAAAGCTGCCTTAAAACTGTGCCTGTAAGTGTTTATTATTTAATTATTTTATTTTATTTTCTTTCTTACTAACCACATACTTTTGAACCATAGTGTATATAACTTTGAAAAGTCAAGATTCATTCCAGTTAATTGGTTTGCTGATTTGGTTGTTCAAAACCCTGCACTGAAGCATCATGTATCTTCCAACGTGGTCATGTAAATTCGGGTGATTTTGTTGTGTTTAGTATGTTAAATAGTATGTTTAGTATTTATTTTGTAGTATTTAGTATGTTTGCTAATGTCCCTCTAATTGAAATTTGTTTAAAGGACATCCAGGGTTGCCAGGTTTTCACAACAAATCCTGCCCAATTGCCACTCAAAACTATGCCAGTTACATTTCGAAGGGGGGATCCCTGCATTCTGGGGTAAAATACATTTTTTGGTAAAATATTTCTGGTAAAATTTGCATTTCAGGGGCTAAATGTCACATTATTGTGGTCACCCCGCAGACATGAAAAGCAACCCACGGCAACAGTGTTAAAGTACCCCAATTTAGTGGGAAAACCGCCAACTTGGCAACACTGGGAACACTGGATGCCCATTTTCCACAAGTTGGTATGATTCTTTGGAGTCTTCATGAAATGTCTGCAAAATACAAAATTCCTCAATGGTCGTGTAAAACGCCCTTTTTCTTTTGTCAAAAACAGCTCTGTTCACAGCGACCCATTTCGGTGCATGTCTCTTTAAATGATAATGAGCTACTGCTCAGCCTACGCCTCTCTTGGGTCTACTTTTACATACAACTACAAAACATCTGCATTGCTTACAAGACATTGTTGTCTCTACAGCTGCTCGAGTGCAGAAAACTGCGGACAGCATACCATTAGCTGAGGGTGGAAATATGGTAATACAGGACAGCCTGTCGGCAGACGTGGGCGGGGCCTGGGCACTATGACATCATACTGCTCAGAAAATCAAACGGCTTGATAATTGAGACTGTTTAGGCTTTTTGTGGATTAAAAAAGAGGAGTGAATGGCATTTTTATTATTATAGGGAGGTTTTGTTCACACACTGCTAGGCATTTATATGCAAACACCATATAAAAGTGAATTTTGCATCCAATTTCCCCTTTAAATCTCACCATTTTGTGCCGATCGAACTATATATATATATATTAGTACACCCTAGGACAGTACCGAATAATAAAAGCTCTCTAGCAACAAAATATAAGCAAGAGGTACTTCCTGTTGATGTCACTGCAGAGAGGGAGAGATCCAATGAAGACTGAAGGTGACAGGAAACACTCAAATGTGGTCAGGGTCATGCCTAAGAAGGGTTACAAGAACACATGATGACTTTTTCCTGAAAACACACTCTCTACGCCTCCATGTCACTCCTTCCTGTTGCCGTGCAATGAGGGCCAGCCAACTGTGTTTTGTCTTAAGATTCTGTTTCTGTTTTCTTAACCTGAGTACTAAACACAGTCAAGAATGTTTTGATATCTCCATTAGGTCTGCATAGGATGTAAAGGGACCGGTTTGAGCATGAAAAACAAAACACTTTACAGTAAAAAGGAAACTGGATTGGCTGCTCTACAAATGTGTCTTTAAATTTGATGGTGGGAGACAAATTAAAGAATGAATAAGAAAAAAATGGAACCTTTTGAAAGAAAGTAAGAAAGAACATCCTGAGCAAAGCAAAACTTTTCTTACAGATGCTTGGCTCTGTGCCTGTTACAAAGCAGGTCATGGAAACTGCTCTCGGAAAGGGCCAAATAGCAGTTTATGAGTATTTCTGTGGCACGTGTCCATACCACTGGGCACAAGAAAACCTGCATACCCCATTTCAAAATAAACAGGGAATTTTCAGAAAGCAGTCACAATCAAAAGAAGTCAAAAAATACATTTGAATGTCAGTATCTATTTCATACTTTACAAGAGTTTAAAGAATGGTAGGACATTGCATGGATGCTAGATTATTTAAAACCTACGAAATATGCCTTCAGATTGATTTTGCATTTCAGTCTCATGAGATGTTCAGTAGTTTAATAGACATCTTATGTATTTAATTTTATATGACCCACATCTAAATTTTGCTGATAAACACTTTGTCACTGTTTCACTCTGGGCCACATTAAAAATAAATTAATTAACTACACAAATAAATACTCTGCATATTCTATGGAACAGTTCTGCATGATTCAGGAAGTCATATTAGCAAATGTAGTGAGAGTTTAGGGTGAGGGTCAGTATGATTCAATGTCATCTGAAGTCACAGGCCATCCAGGTCCAGCAGGTGAACAAACACTGGCCTCTGAAGTTGTCCCAACACTCTGGGAAGTTGCGGCTGTCATCGCCAACCTCGAGTCTGGAAGCGGCAGTATACACAGACTGCAACTCTCTCTGATGGAAAATCTGAGGAGTTCCTCTCATTTAATTATTCTTTCCTCTAGCTGTCCAATACAAGTCATCACGTTTTGCTTATGTACACAACAAATACCATGAAAAGAGAAACAAAAATAACAAAAAAACCCGATGGTAATTCAATCTTTTCACTGTAAAGATCCAAACCAATCATTTAGCAATAAGAAAGCATTTAGGGCAGTTTAGTCTCTGAAGTATGTTGATGCAAACAAAACACGTCTCAAACAACCTTGGCGAGAATGAGCAGCACATTGCTTCACTTCTCCAGTGCAACTGAATCCTATTAAGATCTGGGTGGTATTTCCTCTGAAAGGCAGCAAGCAACGCAAGAAACCCAAGGAAAATACCACCAAGAACAAAAAAATAAATGGCTGTAAACAGTGTATTAAGGGGATATGATTGTGCTCTTGTTTATTTGTACTTGCTGCCTGGGTTCACTACTGCTGAGTGGGCTGGCAGAAGAAAATAAGGTCTGACTAAGGGACAAAGCTGTAATGGGGCCATCAGGAGGGTGTGATGGGGCCATCTGGACCTTCCCAAAAGACAGTGAGACAGAGCGTCTCTGCTGACCTAACATTCAGACCCTTCAAAGCCATCAGACAAACTACCCTGACTTCAGTTCAACCCTTTGCTAGTTTCTAGGGCTGCCCCCTAACAGTCAACTAACTGTTAGTCGACAAGAGGCTTGGTCTACCAAAATGTAAAATGTATTATTCCCTCAATCGTAGAAAAAAAAAAATTCCACACAAAGTCACGCAGTCCGTGACGGACAGATCATTAACGGCTGGTCTATTTGGTAATATAGTACATCAGGGAGGACATCCAAACGCTCACCTATCATTCATCAAGTGTGATATCAAGTAGTAGCAACTTTACATTGCTGCTCAATCTAATGTTAACCTACTGTAGTAAAATGTGTGCTATTCAAGTGTCTGTGCGGAGTGTGGAAGCTGAACAGTATCACACTCACTGCATGACAGATGGAGGCGCCATTGTGGTCACTTAAATGACCTTAAAACCTTAAACGCTCTTAAAATACTCCGTCATTTTTGGTCATACAGATAAGCGTAATACATCATTTGAATCTGTAAAGACTCTACGTTTACTTGTGTGCACTCACAATAACAACGAAACATTGTGCTGTTGTAAAATAATGAAAGCCAACATAATGCGCTTTCTGCCATCTCGGTCTCTGTGAACTTGAGCGCAAAACTCTTTGTATACTTGCCTTACAGACATGAAAAATGTTTATAGACAGCTAAATGTCTACTTTTAAATGAACCAATTCAAATAGAAAATTATGTAAGATTATGTAATCCATATGAAACATCCCTACAGGCACATCCACTACTGAGGACATGACGAGTCAGTGTCGCCAACTTCATCTCTTAAGATTTTATCAATAAATTATTAATATGTTAATGCAGTCTCCTTGCTGTTTTTCCATGACACATTCATAACTATTATATCTGGCGGTGTGCTGTGCAAACTTTTTTGTGTGTGCTTATTAGGCTATGTAGGCAATTAAAGGCTCATTATTATGATTTATATGATTTATTAATAAACATGCGACTAATGGTCGACTAATGCTTAAATTGGACGACTACTGGTCGACCAGAAAAATCTTTCTTTGAGGACAGTCGTAGTAGTTTCTTTTGCCGGCTCCTGCGTCAACAGCACCACACGCATACGTCGCAGTATTTTCGTGAACGTGTGTCGAAGACTGACACGAAAAAATTGTCTAAAAAAATTGTTATTTTTGTTTCTTTGCACACAAAAAAGTATTCTTGTAGCTTTATGAAATTAAGGCTGAACCGCTGATGTCACATGGGCTATTTTAACAATGTCATTACTACCTTTCTGGGCCTTGAACGTGTCAGTTGCGTTACTGTCTATGCAGGGTCAGAAAGCTCTTGGATTTCATCTTAATTTGTGTTCCGAAGATGAACGGTCTTACAGTTTTGGAACGACATGAGGGTGAGTAATTAATGACAGAATTTTCATTTTTGTGTTAACTAACCCTTTAAGATGTTCATTAAACACCCTTTCTATTCTTCGTTACTCCCATATCTCTATTAATTCCCTCTGAAATCTAGTAAACCAGGTACATCTAACTCCTTCCATGGCACTCTCCCACAATGCACCTGGAGTGGGGCCAGGGCTGCTGTTAATTGGGTCTCATTATTAAGTTAAGTGTAGCGCAGGTGGCGGTGCAAGAGCTAATGAGCAGAAGGGAGGCAGGCTGTTTTGGCCCAGCCATTAGAAAAATTACCTGAGTGGAAAATGAACGCAGAACTCGCTGGCAGAAAGAGTTTGACCAGGCTTTCTGATTAGACTGAACCCTAGTCTGTATTTTCATGTTAAAGGACTACCAAAAAGCAGTAAGCATTAATTTTTGAGAACAACAATGCTGGATTATTTTTACTAGAAGATCAGAAGTATAACAAACACTAAAAATATATTTGCCTCTATATAGTTAATCAAAATATACACTTTCCTAAAGGGATAGTTCACCCAAAAAAGACAATTCTGTCTTTAATTACTCACCCTCATGTCATTCCAAACCCGTAAGACCTTCGTTCATCTTCAAAACACAAATTAAGATATTTCTAATGACATCTGAGAGCTTTCTGACCCTGCATAGACAGCAACAAAGAAAAGAAGTAAGTACAAAGAAAAAATTGTTGAATTCAATATTTTTGATGTCACATGGACTATTTTAATCAATGTCCTTACTACCATTCTGGCTTTGAACATGTCAGTTGTGTTGCTGTCTATGCAGGATCAGAAAGCTCTTGAATTTCATCAAAAATATCTTCATTTGTGTTCTGAAGATGAACAAAGTCTTACAGGTTTGGAACAACATGAACAATCCCTTTAATCATAAGACATACTTTTGACATAGTTCATCCAAAAATAAAAATTGTCATCATTTACTCACTCTTGTTCTGCAGAACACAACATTAAATATTTTGAAGAATGTTTCAACTGCTTTTATTCATACAAGAAGGTCAGTGGGGTCCAAAACAGCATTAGACACCAATGACTTTTATTGTATGGAGAAAAAAAAAAACATTTTTTCAAAGATCTTTTGTGTTTCACAAGAGGAAAAAAGTCACTTGAGGTGAGTAAATAATGACAGAATATTAAATTACAGTACATGGTGGTTCTAATAATGAGGTTTGATTAAATACTGTAAATTTAACAGCCTTAATGTGCATTATGTTGAACCTATAGCTCTATTGTGCTAAGTCAAAAATCCTTTTCATTGCACAGTATTCAACAATATACCAGGTCAGACTGCATTCACACTATACTATACCATTCTAACAATAATTATAATAGTTAAACTGGACTCAATAACAGTTACTGTAAATTGGACTCAAAATGTTCCAAAATACACTATGAGTAATATGGTTGACATCACATCATGCTATAAGAATGATAACAAAACAGAAAACAGCCACATTCATGCTCTACTATGAAAATAAAGCAAGCTTATTTGTTCCACTACATACCGTATTGAAGAAACCTTTTATACTGGGGCAAATGTTCTTCTATTTTCAGTAAAAAAAAAAAAAATCAAATTTGTCCATAATAGTAATATTTGTATACTGGCAGAATTGCGTAGGGAACGTTGCCAGTGGAAAATATTCTGAAACACTATATCAAAAATAAAACAGAAAATCTAGACAAAATAAACGTTACACTAATTTTGAGGGGACTTCGGGCATTGTTTTCGTTGAAGTGATTAACAGAGAAGTTAACACAGGAAAAATATTTTTGTTTAAAGGAGGATTAGTTCGGAATATAAACGGAATGGCTTTAACAGCACCAAGAGTGACTTTTGGAAAAGACTTGTGTGAGAATCACTGGCTGCGTGACGTGTGTGTTTGTGTGCATAGAACAGCCTGTTTTTGTTATTGAGTGACTGGCGGACGTTATGTTGAGAGGAGGGCTGGAGACCCAGGCGGTGTTGATATCCTGTGCATGAATACTTACGACCATCCACGAAAAATAAATGCCACACACTGGCAGATCCCATTAAAATTCAAAGGCTTTTCAGAACAGTACATTGCTATATCTCTCTAAAAAAACCATGGCTGGCACACAAGCTGGAGGAAAACACATTATGATCATATTAAGAGCAAGACAGAAGAGGTCACATAAGGGGTCTGTTATGGAGAGGAAAGCATCAGAACAACATGTTTTTGAAGTAGCTTTTACATGCAAAGAGCAGAAACGGCGAGGCCTGTACTGCGAGAGACTCGAAGGCGCGCGAGTGTTTGGATGACTTTGAGGGGTGTTTTTTTTCATGCAGCCCCAGTTAAATTATCCAAACACAACCACACCAGTTTTCATCTGCAGTTTATCCTTCCAAAAGCAGCTTATCTTGACCACACAGTGACAATGTTCTTCCTGGGAGATGCCCAGGAGATAGCTGACTCTGGCTTTGAAACCCAGCTTAGGGGCATAAATAAGCATGCAGCACTGGGGCTCCTCGCTGATATTAACTAGTCAGGGAGATCAGCTGAGTGTTTTACCCTGGCTGAGGCCCTGAGAGTCAGATGGCTGGACATGAAACAGCAGAACAAGGGAAAAAGATGAGAAGAGCAGTGAGACAGACCAGGATCTCAAAAGGCACAGATTTGCACAGGTTTCAAAAACCTTCTACGGCAGCATGGTAACTTAAACTCAAAACACGTTTAATATTGCTTTATGCCGAGACTTAAAGAAACAACTGATTTGGAACAATGTGCAGGGTCTGTGGACAAGAAAGAAAGAAAGAAAGAAAGAAAGAAAGAAAGAAAGAAAGAAAGAAAGAAAGAAAGAAATACATATTTTAGGGCTTTGAAACTTTTTTTAACAGCATGAAAAAAATACAGTTTTGTGAAAAACTTTACTACAATTCAATAATTCTGAGTTAGTAAGATTTTAAAAATGTTTTAAAAGAAGGCTACATTTATTTGATCAAAAATACAATAAAACAGTAATAATGTCAAATATTATTACGATTTATATTAACTGTATTTATATTAATGTAATGCATTTCTTTAATGGCAAAGCTGTATTGAAATATTTTATGTTAAAAGAAGATTTTTTTCAGGATTCTCTGGTAAACAGAATAGAATAGAATAGAATAGAATAGAATAGAATAGAACGTAAAAACAGAATAGCCTTTATTTTTCGATTATATGTCCTTGCCGAATAAAAGTTAAAAAAAAAAAAACTAAACTTTTGAATGGTAATATATTTTAGAAAATTGAAAGTTAACCAGTTAAAACATTGCTGAACGTTGCATATACATTGTTTAAAAAAACGATTTTCCTGATTATTTTAACCAAATATTTTTGGGGGAAAATGGTTGTTTTTACAATATCACATTTAATATTTTTCATGTTATTGTACAGGGTTTTTACATGCATGAAAATATAAATACATATATATTTTTTTTTTTAGGAAGGGGGTCACTAGAAAGAGACATAATATTTTTGGGTCTATATTTACAGACCATCATATTTGGGGTCCTCTGTCATAATGTTATGAAGCTACGAGAGTACTTTTTGCATGCAAAGAAAACAAAAAATAACGACTTTACTCAGTTTCTTCTCCGTGTCAGTCGGCGTGAATGCGTGGTAAAGACTGACATGGAAGAGAAGAAATTGTTCAATAAAGTCATTATTTTTTGTTTTCTTTGCACACAAAAAGTATTCTTGTAGCTTCATAAATTTACGGTTGAACCACTGATGTCACTGTCATGTGGACTATATTAGTAATGTCCTTACTATCTTTCTGCGCCTTGTCAGTTTATTTGCTGTCAATGCAGGGTCAGAAAGCTCTCGGATTTCATCAGAATCTTAATTTGTGTTCTGAAGATGAACGAAGGTCTTACAGGTTTGGAACGACATTTTTCATTTTCATTTTTGGGTGAAAGCAGAATTAATTTCCCTACATTTTGCATACCTACAATGCCTAAAAACGCTGTCTATGGAACCAATTCACTGAACTTTGGAACAAAGTGTTGGTAAATATCTTCAGCTTTGTGCTCACATTTTTCTCTCTTGGCTCAAAGGATACAGTAATTGAGCTGTAATTGAGTGTCCAAGCCTCACCTCCCCTCTTCCTCTCATTATTCCCCTAACACAGGCTCCTTGGCCTGAACACAGGCAGTGTGGCTGGGGTGTGGGAGGCCAGAAGAGAGCCTCTTCCTGTCACAGTATTGTCTTCCAACCGACCTGTTGCTGACGAAGAGCACTCAGGCCTACTTGCAACCATACAGGTTCAAAGAGCGGACAGTGACACAACAGTGCAGAAAGAATGAGAAAAGAGTACGAGCAAAATAGGTATGGAGGAAGTACAGTTTTCATTTCTCCCTCATTCACCCTTTGCCACCCTGAATCCTGCGAAAACATTTTCTCTTCCAGTCAGCTGAAGGTTATTAGCAAAAGGACCCCTGACACAATAACGGATCTTTTAGGAAACAGCGCTCAGAGTTATTTTTGACGGAGTAGCATAACAATAAGCTCAATGTTTCTTAACACGTAAGCTTGTTTTTAAAGTATGCTTTTCAGCTTCTGCACAATAATAATCTAATATGTGTATTCTGTAAACGTGTTGTTCTTCATATCCTTCGTTACTTTTTGCATTGTATTATTGTATGCATAGAAACTACACCCTTGGGGTTTGCAGCTGAGCTACAGCAAGCAATTGCAAAAGTTAATAAAATTCTACAATAATTTGTGCAATGCACTAACCTTTGGAGCATCAGCAGTTTATGTCCTTCACTGATCTATGAAACCGCCTGAAGCTTGCCAAGTGCTCTTGTGTCTTGAACAGAAATAGCTGACCATGACAG
>JAHKKF010512694.1:16204-26292 GCA_019740295.1 Labeo calbasu | reverse complement strand
CACCGTAACCTTGATTTTTGCTGTTTTTAAGGAAAACCAGAGACAAGTTGAGTTATTTTGGATGGTAATCAATATTATGCTATAGATGTTGTTTTTAGTAAATTTAAATTGTGCTAAAACCAGATTGTTTCTTGAAGGTTGCTTTGATTTGAAGTTTCTTACAGGATATGGCTGACCATGATAACTTTTTATAGTATGAATACTCTTTGTTCATGATCATGGTGTGCGGCCTTACCTCAGATGGGGGCTGCTGGGAAGTGATGTAGTAGATCAGAAACAGCCTCATCTTATCTTCTGCTGTTCCAGCTACCAAAAAGAACATTTATACAATTACCATGCAAACGCATACAGTTACTTTCAATTCCGGAACAACTAGAGTTTGTTAGTGTGTGTTTTTTTCCCCTCGCTATTGCTGAAACATGATCAGAAAATCAAACACTGCACTCATCGGTACAATAAAGCACTGTAACACTTATAACTGATCATTATCATTATAGCTAGTGGCCATTCCTGTGTACTCATAAGAAACCCATGAACCTACAGAGGACCCTGTGGAGATCAAGAAACTGTGTCCTCTTGAAACCTCACAATGCTGGCAGGAGAGAAAACAAATCTCATCCTGTGGTAGCATCACAGAGAGCCTTTAAAGCAGACCGCTTCCCCCTAGGGATGTGATGTATTTCAGTCCAATAAGCTGGAAAAATGACTGGACGAGGACGCGGGGTGGGATAGGCTCTCATTAGGGGAAAGGGGGTATGAGTTACTCATTCAATTAGTTTCGTTTGATCTCTCAGGATGGGGCTGTTCTTGGTAAAACAAAATTTTATGACAGTAAGGCAGTATGCCATGCTTTGAGGGATGTAGTGGTGTTTGGATTACGGTCAAGCTTAAAGAGCAGCTGACGAGTCAAGGCTTATTAAAGCAATAAGCCACTTGAGGCCAAGCATTACAAAGATTTTACCACAATTATGGGGTGTTTCAGGCAGAATGTGTAGATTGCCATGGCTGCCAAGCCACAAATTAATCAAAGATCCTATTATTATCATCATCAATATTATTACTATTACCTAGCATTATTATTATTGGTTTACAGCAACTTGTGCTGGTAGCATAAAATTCAAATGATGTGCAGTCACAAAGGTGCATATTTTGGCTATTTTACAATTGCTTCAAACAGGTCTCATCCAGTCAGATGTTAGAGTACCACCAAGTTATTTATTTGCACTTCACATTGGATTTTTTTTAAATCTGTGGGCTTTGTATAAAAGTTCAGGGAATTGTATTAAAGATAAAAGACACTAATCTAGGACTGCACGATTTGGGGATAAATATATATATATATATATATATATATATACATAGAACCATGATTTTTTTTCTCATAAAAATTGCAATTGCTATTTAAAATTCAGTTTGTAAAAAATTGTTTTTGTTACAAAAATTTGTGATTATATATCATATACGACTGTAAAATAATAATAGTACTAATTATTACTAAATGCAAAAATTAATACGAAATGCATGTTATTTTATTTAGTACTGCCCTGAGTAAGATATTTTACATAAAAGATGTTTACATATAGTCCACTTTGCTTTAATGATTTAAATAACCCCCTTCAAAAGTTTGGGAGCCTGGGGGTGAAAACTTTTTGAATTTGAAGATCAAAGCAAATTGTACTTAATTTGATTTCTGGGAAACATGCAAGTATCTTCTGTTGCTTCCAAAGGGCAGTACTAAATAAAAATGATATTTCAACAAAATAAGAAACATTTGGACATCTTTATCCTCAAAAGTTCAAAAGTTTTCACCCCCTGGATCTGAATGCGTTTCCTTCCGGAGCATCAGTGAGTGTTTGAACCTTTTTGGATAGTTGGGTTTGAGTCCCTCAATTGTCCTCAGTGTGAGAAGATGGATCTCAAAATCATAGCCAATGCTTGAAAAGGTTCAAATATGCAAAAGATGCTGAAAAACTGAAGACTCTTCAGGACCTGGAGGATTTTTCTGAAGAACAGCGCTCAGTTTAACTGTTTAGAACAAACAAGGGACTCATGAACAACCATCACAAAAAAACAAGAGTTGTAGATCATGCAGGTAACCACACACAGTATTAAGAACCAAGGGTTCCCAAACTTTTGAAGGGGGTTATTTTAATCATTTCAGCTATTTTTTTTTATCTTGTGGACTGTATGTAAGCATCTTTTATGTAAAATATTATACTCAGGACAGTACTAAACAAAAAATAACATGCATTTTGTATGATCTCTTATTTTGTTAAAATTATTCATATTTTCACAGATTCTGCAAGGGGTTCCTAAACTTTCGCAAGCCACTGTATATATATATATATAAAGATAAAATAATGAAATGTAACATTAACGAAAAATAATAATAATAAAAAGACTGATATTTCTTAATTTTCCAGTGATTAAACCATCCTGCTTTTTTTTTTTTTAAAAGGAAGCCCTTAAAGTTTATAAGTGCTTCTTTTTGCAAGTTTGGGAAGAAAACTAGTGCACTGTTGCAATAATCCTTTCCAACAAGGGCTTAGAGACGTAACTGATGAGATTAATATTCTCGAATGCGTAACACAAGCAAGACTCACCATCAGGATCACTGATAATGTCCAGCAGGGATTTATCGAGCGTGGACTTGCTCATGAGTTTCTCCTCATACTCAAAGTACACATCAAGCTTACGGCTCTAAAGACAGAAAAGCCAATTTAGAGGAAAAAATATGCTGCTCAACCTCAGAAAAAATACAGTGTGCTGAGAAGATGTAACCCAAGAGATGAAAAACATTTTTCTCAAAGAGCACTGACCTTGATGTGGTCCAGAACTGCTGTGGCAACGTTGGTGTGAAGGTCAATCAGTCTCTTCTTTTCCAGGAGTTCAGGAAGAGAACTGTTTAGAGAGAGGAGCAGGTTGTTATCCTACTCTATACGCATAGGGTCAGGCAGGGGTACAGCGGTTGGCCTTTGTGAGTACAATAACTAATTCATATGTAAAACAGTACTGAATGAAATTAGATTATATCAGGGTATATTTCATATACATAATGGAATAAAAACTGAAATACCAGATGGGAGGTTCGCTTTTTTTTTAATGGAACAGATCAACAAATGAAAAATTATTTCAACCAAGAAAAAAGTTTTTGACATAATACATTTAAACATTTAAAATGTTGTAATATATTATAATCTTATAATGTTATATTTATTTTAAAAAAAATTAGAGCTTATCAAAACATTACACTTTTATATTATATTTTTTGGAATTAATCCATATTATTACCGTGCACGTAGATAATTACATGGTCAATACACCATATTGTCCCTTCACATAAAAATACTTGATTTCTTCATTTTTATGAAGAATTTCTTACCTGACGGCTGAGGTAAGTTTGGCAGTGTTATCTGACAACATACTAATGGCTCCGTCATCCTCCCCTTCCAAGCCCTTTGAGCAAAACCACATTTATTTGTGTTAACCAGCATGCAACAATTCCATCATATAAAATTTGGCATCAGCCTTATTAACCTACCATGATACTCTTGAGGCGTTTAACCTCATCCTCTTGGGCTCGATATGTATCTAGTTCCTCTTGCACGGCTTCTGCAACCTCAGGAAATGGACTGAAACGATGGACAGAATGAATTAAATGCTTTCCATGCTTAAGAGGCTAAAAATAAATGACATTAAGCCATTGTAAATAAATCTGTATAAACTGCTGGATACAGTTCTGAAAGCAGGAATGCAACTAAAACATTTTCCAAAACACATAACTAATGATATTTTGCAAAAATTAGCAGTAATATAAAATATTAGCAAACGTTCTTAAATATTAACAAACACTGCGACGTCTGAGAAAACATTTGACTGAATTAAGACAACTAGGGATGTTTTCCTATCAAACATTTACACACTTGAAAGGACAGTTGGTTTACTGAATGTCCTTAAAGGAACAGTTCACAGTAATATTGAAAATTCTGTAATCTCTCATTCCCATGTCATTCCAAGCATGCATGACATTAAAAAAAAAAAACTGTAACCAAACCAGTCTTGTGCCTAATGACTTCGACTGTATAGGTAAAAAAAAGTCACCGAAGTTTGAAACAACATGAAGGTGAGTAAATGTTATTTTTTTGGGTGAACCATCTATTTAATCAAAACAAGGACAGAATGAGGTCTTTGGAAAGCAACATCAGACATATTAATTTACATTAGACATAAAAGGTTACATCAGACATTTTAATTACAGTTATCAGTTCAAAAGATTTTAAAATCAGAATACTAGAAGTAAAAAAAAAACTCAAAACATCTTAATGTACAACAACACTTATCTTCATTTGGCTATGTGAGTTTAACCAACAGTAGATGTTTACCTTCCTTTGTGTTTTTGCCAAAATTTGTCAGCAGCAGTGAGATCATAGCTCTTCTTGTTTTTCTTTTTGGGTCGTGCTCCAGCTGGGCTGGCCTCTGACCCTTGAGACTCCTCCACACTGACCCGATTCAGGTGGAAGTCCTGATATAGAGAATATATACTGGTTAGACATGGCAACAGAGCGGTTTCTAAACAATACAGGACTTAAAATGGCATATATGTTAGCTTTTACTAACAGAATAAAAACCCTGTCATACAGGGAACTGAGACTATATTAAGGCAGAAGCATTTTTGAGACGGTGGAAAAATACCCAAATGATTCATGATCACTGGCACAAAAAGCAACCCAGCACATACATTCCACATTTCATGAAACCCCTTTGTCATCCATATGATAACTGCAATAGCTTCATCTTTCCATATGCCGCAACTTGGAACTATTTGCAGTTTCCATTTTGGGAAATAAATTACATTAACACTAGTAGAAAAAAGAGAAATGAATTAATTGTGGGTCGGGCGAGTTTATTTTAGGTTTTGCTCACCAGCACATCATGAATGAGAGCCTGATACGTCCATGTGTGGTGAAGAGGAGTCGCTAGATCCAGGTTACGATCGGCAAGAACAAACAGTGGCCTCTGAAAACTGTGGGAGTGATGAAGGGAAAGAAGGGATATTTTATGGCCCAAAACTAAAACATTTCTCTACGTTCTAAATTTTTCTTTAAGTGTCCCAGTATCTATCTGTCTATCTATCTGAACAAATGCACATGGTCACTTAAAATCATTTTGTATGGAGGTATGCGAGATTGCGAGTGTGTTTTTGCTCCACCTGAACTGGCCAGTGCCCATGGTGTCTCCGGTGAACAGGCTGTTACGAGCGTCTCGCAGATTCTCTCTCAGTTTCTTGTCAAGTTTCTGAGAAAAAAAAAAAAGTTAAATCAGCATTGCTAATATTCCAGTAGTTGTACAATATGTATAAAATAAATTAGTCTAATAAACTGAGCGACAGGTGTTCATTTTGTCTCATTTTACAGTGAGACATTCCTTTGCTGAAACTAATCATCTAAAAGCTCGGCACTGAAAGCGAGCCGAGGTTGGACTGAATCCCACATACGGAACAAAGAGGAATTTTGTACCATCAGTGAAACTGAATTAAGCTACAGTATCAGTTTGCACGTTGTGCACAGACTATGAAATGTACAAATGCACTGTAATGCAGAGATTCATGTAGAGAATGAGGTAATAATCAAATGACCAAAGGCATTCTATAACACTCTATTCTAGAATTTATAAACCCCTCTTTACCGAACAGACTGGTCATAAATAAAGTATCAAAGGAACATTAAAAAAACAGAACAGTGAGTCTCTTACCACGGCTACCATTTCGGCAGCATTCCCTCTTGGACATCGGATTATTGGGACAGCACCTACGATAACAGGAAAGCTCACTGTACTGCCAATAGGAGGGTGCATTAAATATCTGCTCACAAGCTCCCAAGACACACAAAATCACATTTCAAAAACAACAAGACAGGCTTGATCATTGCAATTAATTTGAATTGTGACGTTTCTGTCATATACAATTTTAGTAGTCATGTAATAAGTAAATAGACCTAACTGAAATATTCAATGCATTATCTAAATATTTTCGCCCTTTGAGCAATATACAAAACAATATTAGGACGTTCTGCCACCCAGTGGCTCTTTATGACAGTTGACAGTTACACTAATGGTTGTAAAAATATTATTATTTTAATAAATATCAAGTCTTCGTCAAGCTATAATTTTCAGTGTTACTTGATGTACCATGACAGAAGATTGCCTTTTATTCAGCAAGAATGTGATAAATTGTCAAAAGTCAATGTAAAGACATATTTAAACTTGCAAAAGATTTCTATATCACATAAATGCTGTACTTTTGAACTTTCTATTTATCAAGCAACAGTCTTCAGCATTTATAAAAATGATAAATGTTTCTCGAGTACCCAATCAGCATATTAGTTTGATTTCTGAAGGAACGTGTGACACTGAAGACCGGAGAAATGCTGAAAACTAGTTTGCATTACAGTAAAAATTTACACTGCCGTTCAAAAGTTTGGGATCAGTAAGATTTTTGATGAAGTTTCTTATGCTCATCAGGGCTGTGTTTATTTGATTAAAAAATTTTATATACATTGAAAAAGCTGAATTTTCAGCATCATTTCTCCAGTCTTCAGTGTCACATGATCGTTCAGAAATCATTCTAATATGCTGGAAACAGTTGTGCTGCTTTACATTTTTTTGGAATCTGTGATACTTTCTTTCAGGATTCTTTGATGAGTAAAAAGTTAAAAAGAACAGCATAGAAATCTTTTCTAACAATATACACGACAGTTTAAACATTTGGGGTCAGTAAATATTTATTATTCATTTTTCTGAAGGAATTAATACCTTTATGCAGCAAGGATGTGTTAAACTGATCAAAAAAAGTGATAGCAAAGACTTTATATTTTGAATAAATGCTGTTCTTTTTAACTTATTATTCATCAAAGAATCCTGAAAAAGTATCACAGATTTAAAAAAAAAAAAAAAAAAAAAAACAAAGCAGCACAATAGTTGCCAACATAGATAATTCTAATAATAAATCAGCATATTAGAATGATTTCTGAAGCAGCTTTGCATCACAGGATTAAATTATATTTTAAAGTATATTAAAATAGAAACCATTATTTTATACTGTAACAACATTTAACAATATTAATGTTTTTTCTTTATTTTTGATCAAATAAATGCAGCCTTGATGAGCATAATAGACTTCTTTAAAAACATTACAAGTCTTACTGATCCTAAACTTTTGAACAGCAGTGTACATTTGCAAATATATTAAATCATTTCACAATATAACTATTGCATCCTTGGTGAGCATAAGAGATTTCTTTCAAAAACATTTTAAAAATCTTTTGAACAGCACTGTATATGCATGGAAGGATCAAACTCGGTCATTATTTACCCAGAGTGACAAAAAAGCAGAAGAGACTATCCACTATTGTGTCCATTATACCCTCCATGTCTGTGTCCATGATATCTGGTTTATTGATTGCTGAGGACATAGAACAGCATTAGCATTAATAACATTCAGATTACAAATGAAACAAGCATGAAGTCAATACTTTAGCCACTCTAGCAGCTTACCATGGTAGGAGATGTGTTCTTTGTTTTGATTGCAGAGAATGAACATATCATCTTCAAGTGTGATGAAGTTCAAATATTGATCAAAAACCTGAAAAGGAACAGAACAGTCTAATATTTGAACTGTATAATGAAAATGAGCAATACGTTATTTAACTTCCTTCAGGAATTCGTAGAGCCTGTCTGTTTGGTAAAAACCAGTAAGATTTTTTTAATTAAAAAGCTTTAGCAAGCTGAATCAAATTTACAACTGACATTCACAATGAGCAAATGTGTTTGACTTACTTTGGTCACCTGGTTTACAGCATTAGCTGCTAGAGCAGCACTTGCTATGTCCTCCAACTTGCTTCTGGAAATTGCGGAGATGAAGTTCAAATAGTAGGACTCATAAAGTTGGTTTCGGAGATCCTGTAATTGTGAAAATAACTATTAGTTTTGAAAAAGTATGATCTTCACAAATTGTTTTGGAATGGGACTGACAAAAAGACTGACTCAATTATTAACTAAACATATTTACTTGACATATCCGGTCAATGTTCTCCTCTGTGGGCATTACAAAGTAAATGGCAGGAACATCTGGAATGGGGTCGCGATCTGAGTGCAACAAGCTAGAGGAAACAAACAAATATTCAAATCAATATAATGAAATCTCTTTTTTAAGAAATAAAATCTTAGAGATCCTTACAGGTGCAGAGTGATGCCCATGTCCCGTAATTCTTTCACAGACAGCAGGGGAGATATAATGTCTTGGCCAAAGCGATCGTAAATAAGAACCTAAATAGCAAAGGGTAAATGTTCATGTAAATTACAACTATAAAAGCACCACTGAGCCACATTTTTAAAAAAAAAAACAATGAATAGTGGAAGGGGAAACCATTAGGTGTGTGTTGAGTACCCTTACCTTCCATACCGGCTCAGCTGCTGTGTTTTTCAAAGGTGGGGCATTGAAGTTGAGCATTCGCTTCAGAGCAGCTGAGGACAGAAACGTCATAAAAATATAATACATCACCATTTTAAAAAAATAATAATAATTCTACCACTACTTAAAATCATGTTTTATCACAAAGAGACTAATTTACTTGATTGTGTTTCAAAAGAGTTGCGTGTTTGCATAAAAAAGTCGTTTTATTAAAAAATACATAAATGAAATCACTGAAGCCTACATGCCTTGGCAGGATTTAAGCAGAAAAACTATTTACTTTATGCTATTTTAAAATTTTATACAGTAACCACACGCTATCTATTTTTTAATCAACAAATTATCTATTGCACATTCATAAAGACGAATATAATTTTTCACAGTACGTTAGCAGTTGCACAGCGAGTGTCAACATCCATTAATGACAATATCAGCTATAGAAAAAGTAAATAATAAGCTCAGCACAAAACAACATCAATATAACATAATGATAATGACTATTTTGTACCACTAAATAGTAAGCAAAATAGTTTTCGTTTCGACTTTAGCTAGCTTGTCAATTCACATCGTTCGTTCCTTATGACAGGTCTCTGGGATATTGATAGCCGTATATTTCATAAACGAGCCGGTTGGCTATATGTAGTTTTCAAAACACAAGTGCTCTTCATCTTGTCAAGCAGGATAATGGTCCATTCATCTGATGTGACGTTAAACCAGCTGCTAGATGAGCAACACGGTTAGCATCCTCAGCTACACTAACAGGATTGTACAATTTCAGGTGTGGTGTATTCGGTATCATTGTGTGTATTTTAAATAAAAACGTTTTAATAACCGCGCAAAAATAATTACTATCAATTGTATTAACAGTACCGAGTGTTTCGATATAAATTCAAACTTATGAACAAACCTGTCTGTTTTTCCCGGACGGAGGCCGCCATCTTTACTGTTTATGCAGTGACGACTGTGAGGGTGACGTGGCAACCGGCGAACCGCTGTCTGCGTACAAGAACGCGCACGCTGACACAGATGTTCAGTGCCACATAGAGTTGATTGGGGTGCAGGTCACTATCTGACAGTGGTTGATTCAAAGTTGTTGAATGGATCAACGTTTTTATTATTATTATCTTTGTCAGTGGTTCTCAACCAGGGGCCTGGGGTCACTAGGTGTCCTTATTTAAATTTTAACTTCTATTTCAAATTTGTGATTTTTATACCCATGGACATATGGACATTTTTATGTATGACTACGAAAATGCATTGCAAAATATCACGTTTAATTATCCAAAGTTTTTCTAAAAATCATTATTCCACAGTTGATATTATGCCACAGCTGTCAGCAGTATTAAACTACAAGCAAACAATTCAAAAAATGTGTTTGATGTGCGATCTAGACTTATTAAGACCTTATTTTTCCCATAAGGTCACAGCCATTTTTAAATTTTATGGGTCTGGCGTCCTGGTCTCATCCACATCCAGCTATTTTTAGCAGTACAAAACAGCTAGTTTTGCTGCTTGATACTGCAAATTGGCGTGTTTTATCATATTATTTAAATGTATTATCTTCATTATGAACACACTGGTTTGTTGTGTGGTTTTACCTTTTACTGCATGTTGTTCTTTT
>JAHKKF010512694.1:1824-16154 GCA_019740295.1 Labeo calbasu | reverse complement strand
AAATCAAGGGAAAAACACTGATGGTAACAGAAAATAAAAAGTTTAATAAATTATGACAGATATCGAGCCAGCAAACTATCATACAGTTTTAAACTACTTAAGGAGAATTTAAACATTATACAAAAACAAAAGCATGCTAGCTTCTGTATGATTCTAACATGGGTCTCTGGCACAAAACAATGAGATCATTTAATTCAGTAACTACTGATTCATATATAGTGGCAGCAGTTAACCACTATGTAAAAAAAAAAAATTGGCAATTGCACCATCTTGTGGCTATCAAAAAATTACAACCTCTTGTTATTGGTAACTTTTTCTATAAAAAAAAAAATTCATATTACTGCTAAATACCCATGCTGTTAGACAAAACACAAAACTACTTAATAGAACAAACTTTGGTTATGCTACTAACTATAACCGGTGCACAAACTGTGCACCTGAATTTACAAGAAAAACTCTTTTTTCGAAAACACAAAGAACAATTTTATCACATCTAAGATGGTATGAAACACATATTGGTTTGCAGTTGAAGCCTTAATGGTGCTGAGCGGCTCAAAGCAAAGCTGTTACAATGTCCTTCTTTTCTGCTGAGGAACTTCAATTTACTGATAAATAACTGAGAATTTAGCAACACCTGGGTTACTGATAAATAAAGTGAGGAGCAACCTATGATCAAGTAATGCTAACGTGAGTTAGGTTGAGAAATACTGTTTATATAATGGTTGATAACCCCAATAAATAGACTTTTAGCACCATTGTAGATCATTAGGTAAATCTACACCGTGAATGTACTGAAATATCCCATCTGGAGAAGAGTTTAAACGTCCTGCATTACTGAGAACTGACACACTGTATATTCCAAGTGCTTCTTGAAGAGCTCATATGAGGGTAGTACTGGCAGAACAAGGTGATTGGCATCACAGTAGCTCTGAGGAAAGGCACACGAAGGGTCTGGTGAGCTGACGAATGAAATAGACGGAGTGGGGTGGAATCCAATGGATGGAACCAAATCTGTAGCAGTGGCGAATGTTAGGAGGTCCTCAAGTGATGCTGCACACCGACCCTCTGAAACACAAGGGGAGGGTTAAGATCATGCACATAACAGCTTATCTTCTAACATATCTTAATGTCTTATTTCATTGTCATACATTTTATAATCTGCACAAGAATCTATAAATTCTATCTGTAGTAAACATACCTTCACACTCATGCAGATACTTCTTCCAAAATTTTACTGTCGTGTTCTCTTTTTCACGTTGCTCTTTTTCTTCTGAAAACTGGATGGTAAAGAGCTCCATGACAGATTCAGCCGTCAGCCTTTCCACAGGCCCACAGAAGACTGAATGGAAAGCCTCTGTACACATCTGAACCTGCTCAAACAGTCCTAGGGTCCTTAAACCTTCACGAAATCTGATAAAGGTAATATGAACTTGAATGAGCATTTACTTACAGTAGAAAAATCGAGAAAAATGAGAAAAAAACCATTAAACATACAGTTGAAGTCAAAAGTTTACATACACCTTGCAGAATCTGCAAAATGTTTATTTTTCCAAAATAAAAGGGATCATAGAAAATGCATGTTTTTTTTTTTTTTATTTAGTACTGACCTGAATAAGATATTTCACATTTCTTTTCACAATTTCTTTAAACATTTTTATGTATTTGAACCCTTTCCAACAATGACTGTATGATTTTAAGATCCATCTTTTCACACTGAGCACAACTGAGAGACTCATATGCAACTATTACAGAAGGTTCAAACGCTCACTGATGCTTCAGAAGGAAATCATATGCATTAAGACTTTTTGAATTGGGTAAATTTAACTTATTTTGTCTTCTAGGAAACATGCAAGTATCTTCTGTAGCTTCTGAAGGGCAGTACTAAATTTAAATAAAAAAAAAAAAAACAGCTGTGGATCATTCAGGTAACAACACAGTAAGAACCAAGCGTATGTAAACTTTTGAACAGGGTCATTTTTTTAAATTTCATGTAAAATATCTTATTCAGGCCAGTACTAAAAAAATAAAAAAATAAATAAATAAATAAATAATAATAATAATAATAATAATAATAATAACAACAACAACAACAACATGCACTTTGCATGATCCCTCTTATTTTGCAGAGTATTTTAATTCAGGTGCTTTAAATTGATCAGAAGTGACAGGAAAGTCTTTTTTGTTAGAAAAAAAATCTATTTCAGATAAATACTGTTCTTTTCTATTCAAAGAATTGAAAAATTACGGTTTCATCAAAATACTTTCAATTTTGATAACAGTAAGAAATGTTTCTTGAGCACCAAGTCAGCATATTAGAATGATTTCTGATTAATCATGTGACACTAAAGACTGGAATAATGCTTTGCCATCATAGAAATAAGTTAGCGCACCAACCTCTGCAGAGGCAGCTGTAGTCTGATGATCAGGTAAAAATTTAGTACATCCTCCACCAGCACGTCCTTCTCAGAGACCTTGCTGATCTTTCGCCAGCAACCTGCTGCTTCCAAATACTGTGATGCGGAGTACATTGCTTTTCTCAGCGCCTTTACAGAGTTTGCTTCTGCAATCTAAAAGTGCACTCAGAGTTAACAGGTGTACAACAACCATTTGGTTCACTGTAGTCTCAGTGCAACCCCAGCAAGCAAAACGTAAGGAAAAACTCACCTGTCTAATTTTATATGCAAAAGCAGTGTCTCCAAGGTCTTGTAAAGTTGGTCTGTAGTTTGTGGGGTAGTTAAACAGACTGTGGTAGAGTGCTGGGGAGAAGAATCCCACAGGAGGACCTCCGTGAACCAAAGAGAGGGCCAACAGACTGCCGACTTCAAAGTAGAGGTCATCCCTCAGAGCTGTTCACACAAAAACTTTTAGTTTTGAAGGGAGCAGTGAGAGGTGCTATGCAAGTCAGGAATGGTACATTTTCAAGAAATGAAATCAAAACAAGCATAAATGGATGGGAATAAAAGTGCTTTACCTTTTGAGTTCAGAGCCAGGTTTTTAGTTCCATCAGGTCCCTCGAAGATTTCTGACATCTGAAGTTTTGAAACAAGACGTCTGAGGAAGCGACGCTGACTCCTAATGTTGCTGTTAAGTTTGTCTTTGGAGAATTTCACAGAAAGAGTGCAGCAGGGATTAAAGTCACTTTGCCGCAGAACCCGCAGAGCTGCTTCCATCACCCCGTCATCATCTTCCACTAGCACCTCTGTGGACTGCTGCTGTGATATCTGACAGGCCAGATCCATTAAGACCTCTGGAGAAGTGGCTGGCACACACTGCCTAGAAAACAAGGAGAGAGCTGGTACTACTACTATATAATAATAATAATAATAAAGCTCACAAAATAATGATCATTTTAATATATTCTATTAAATTAAAGCTCAAGAATGCTTTACAATTACTGTACAGTGTACGATGACAACTGATGGATGAGATGCAACTACTTAATAATAATCAGCAGCACAGAGCTTCTATGGAATAATGGTCCAGAGACATTAAAGAGAAAATTCTGTCATTAATTACTCACCCTCATGTCGTTCCAAACCCGCAAGACCTTTGTTCTTCTTTGAAACACAAATTAGAATATTTTTTATGAAATCCAAGAGCTTTCTGATCCTGCATAGACAGCAACAAAGCTACCATGTTCAAGGCCCAGAAAGGTAGTAAGGACATCATTAGTGGACGCGTTTACGAGAGTACCATGACGCATTCATGTGGTGCTGCCAAGCAGGAGTCGGCGTGGTACTCTCGTGAACGCAACACAGAAGAGAAGAAAATGTTAAATAAAATAAAATATGTTAAATAAAAATAAAGTTATTATTTGTTTTTTTTTGTAGCTTCATTATAGTTGAACCACTGATGTCACATGGACTATTTTAATAATGTTCTTACTACCTTTCTGATCCTTGAACTAGTAACTTGTGTCGCTGTCTGCAGGGTCAGGGCTCTTGTATTTCATCAAAAATAACTTAATTTGTGTTCCAAAGATGAATGAAGGCCTTACGGGTTTGGAACGACGGAATTTTCATTTTTATTATTTACAGTTTAAAGGGTTAACTATCCCTTTAAACTGTAAATAATCTAGAACAGTTCCTACTCATATCAGATGCAATTAAGTAGGAAAGTACCTTTTACTGATGAGTGAAGAGTGAAGGTCAGAGATGTTTTTAAACAGCCTCTTCCTCTCTTGCCTTATAGCCAGTGGAGATTCAACATGGTTTGGCAATGGCACTGACTCTGGGGGAAGAAAAAATAAATAAATAAATGAATGTAATTAATTCTACAAAACAAGAACATTTTAAACAATAGTTTAGATTTCAGTTCAGAAATAATAGCTCACTTTTTTCCTCAACAGCAGCTTTACAGTCAGCACAGATCCAGTCGCTTTCGTAAACCCTGAGGTTGGAACATTTTCGATGAGTTCCCCTGGATCCGCACAACTTGCAACGAACAACTTCAAAAACCCTGCAAGCAAAGGCATTTCTAATTTTAACAGCTAGAAATTTTTCAAAAACAAACCCATTCCATTTCATGATTTCAGAACGACCAAACAAAAGGCTGAGATTACCCTGACTGTGAGCTGTATTTACGACCTTTGCTGCAGCGACACTTCACAGCATCACAGTGCTGGTACACTTGCAGTAAGTCTTCATATGCATTCTCCTCTAGCTCCCATGCTGCATCCCTGAAAAATATACAATGTATTATAGGAATATTTCACCCATAAAAGATTTACTAAATCTGAGGTCATTTTTCCATCTAAACAGATTTGAAGAAATGTAGGGGAGTAAACTTTCAGCAAAATTTTATTTTTACGTGAACTGTTCCTTAAACATTTATAGTAATGGAAAATGAATAGCTGTACAATGCCATAGATATGAAATGTTTTGCCATGTCAAAGTGATGTGCAACAAAATATGTTACAAAAATCTAAAATGTAAATAACTCCAGCAGTCCATAAGGGATACAAATCAAACACTAAATCAATCAGAATATTTTACATTTAATCACTAGAATCAATATCAGAAGGAAACACATTCTATTTACCGCTCTGGTATGTATATTCCCATTCTGAGCATTTCCTGCTGAAACTGGTCCTTGTTATTGCAGAGTGTGCATTTGAAGAAAAACATGGCAGCGCTGTGTGCATAATGCTGGAACATAAGAGATGAGAACCAGGGTCAAATTTCAAATCCCATATCTTTATATTTTATACATATTTTTTACGTGATTGGCCGGAATTTGTGGTACAATTACCTGTACACAGTTTCTGTGAAACCAGCTGCCATGACATGCAGGACACTTGAGGACATTGTAGGAGAGGACGGGTTCAATGGGCTCCAGACAGACAGAGCAAGAAAGGGGCAGACTGGGGCTGGAGACGCAGGACTGACTGGGTGCATGCTTTTTACAGAAAGACCTGCAAATGATTGCAAACATCAACACCAAGATGAAATTAAATTACCATTTAGCAAGGGTGCATTAAATTGAAAAACAATGCTGTTTTTTTTAACTTTCCACTGATCTAAGAATAAATACAGAAATCTAGAAAAAAATATAACATGGATTCCACAAAAATATATTTAGCAGCACAACTGTTTTCAACACAAGAAGAAATGTTACTTGAGCACCAAATAAGCATATTAGGCTGGACTAATGGATGCAAGAATAAATAAAATTCTAAAATTTAATAAACTACAAAACAGTTATTTTAAATTGTAATAACGTTTTACAATATTTATTGTTTCTAACTGGATTTTTGATCACATAAATGCATCCTTGAGGAGTATAAAAGTCTTCTTTTACAAAAAAGTTCTACCATTATCAAATTACCAACCCTAAACTTTGAATTTTAGTGTAGGTTTTAAACTGTCATCTCATCTTCCACCGGCAACCGGTGCATATCACAAAACACACTTACGGAAACAAGTCAGTGAACTGGAAAATAAACCCCTGCTCCAGTCCACAAGGCATGTGGATCATTTGTCGACAGCTTTTGATGGAGCACCCCACCGAAGCGCCAACCTTTTTGCAGGACGTGCACTTCTGCAAGTCAAAAAGTGATAGTCTCAGAAACATTTCTGCAGCGTTCAACAAAACATGTCAAGGGTCAAATGTGTACTTACCAGCCTTGAAGATCTGCGGATCTCCTTTTTTATGTCAGCCACAAGAAAACCATGAACGTCTTCATCCTCCTCCCCTCTCTGACATATTCCACTAGACATCAGCTGTAAAATTAGATTAAAGAATAACTGACTAGTAAGTTACCTGATGCTTGAATTATGATTTTGGTGACACTTTTATAACATCTGCACATAATAATCCAAAATAAAGCTGTTAGCTAGATTTAGAAGCTAAAAGCTTTCATATTTGAAAACAGCCTTGCACAAAGACAATACCTAAGGTGTGATATTCTGTTTTCCCATAAGAGATTCATAACTGACAGAACATGTAGAAACAACCACCTATATCTGTGATATTCAGGGGTAGAGTTTAGCTCCAACTTGCCTGCCTGGAAGTTTCAATTATACCTAGTAAGACCTTGATTAGCTGGTTCAGGTGTGTTTGATTAGGGTTGGAACTAAACTCTGCAGGACACTGGCCCTCCAGAGCCGAGTCTGGTGACCCCTGATCTAAACAAATAAATACACAGATATTATTTATGTCAAAATGTTAGTCTCTCTGGCTGAACATAACATATGATAACATCCTGAGATATCTTATACTTCAGGGAAGGGTTTCACAACACCAGTTTCTGAAACCGAAAAACAAGAAAGGGACTCCAAAATTAAATATATTACACAAATACACATCATCGACGTCAGAAAACGTCTGGCTCACCAAACAGAAATAGTGGACTGTCAGGTTGTGCTGTTGGAGGGTGATCTTCTCGCCATACTTCTCAGGCATGTTGTCAGATCTCTTACAAAGACTACAGACTAAAGGAGAGACACGGATATTAAATTTATTTGACGACATTTAGTTAAACTGTTATATAGGCACATATCTGATTATTGGTATTATCGTAACGAACAAATTCGTTGTTACATAATCTGTAGGAAAAGCAACTTACTGAGGTCTTTGTCGTCGTGAATCTGTTTTGTTTCGGTAGTCTCCTCTTTCATCGCTTTCATTATTGTGTATTATGCAGCGAGCATTAAGTAACGTTAAAATCGAGTTTTTAAAATGGCGATTTAAAGAGCTCTGAATCAAAGGTCTACTGCTACTGGTTCGGCAAGTTCAGTCATAGGTTCACTAACGTTAACTGCTATTAGACTCATTTCATCACGAGGTTTTTTTTTAGTCTTCGCACTCCGTAAGGCAAAAACACATAGTCCTTAGGTAACCGGGTTTTTAATAAAATTATATTAGAGTCAGTAGTGTGCGAGTGTAAATCGCATGATAAAATTCAAAAATCCCTCTGCCACGGAAAATCCGCCTCCGCTTGATTTTGGTTGGTTGAATTCAAACCAAAACAGAGATTTTCCTGTGGGAGGGGCTCTGGCCAAAACATTGCGCTGCGGGGTCACGTACTACACAACTTCCGTTTATTTTACAAAATAAAAGTATACGAACTTTATTACAAAATAAGGTGAAGTTTGATTTTTGTAAAAATATGCTGTATGAGGCAGAAGTCCCACAATGACAGTAAGTGATTTTTTTTACATTGTGTCGTTATATTTGATATTTCATATCAATTGTTTAGGCCTACATAACTCTAATATTTGTAATATTTACTAAAAACACAATGCATACATGAAATGCAACATATGTGGTGTGTTAAATTTTGCAGTTGTATATTTCATTATTATTATTAATTATTTGTATTTGACTGTGTAATTACATGATCATTTATAATTGTTTTTTTATTTATTTCATATTTAATTGTTGTTTCTATATTCAAAATTGTAACATTTAAAGCATTAATTTACATTAAACACATTTTTACATTTACATCTTATAAAAATACAAAAATGCATATACTATTAAATATATTTTAACCACAAATGCCCATTGGGTTCCATTTTAGTCCACTATATGGAGACAAATCTTGGAATGTTTTTTTCAAAAACCTTGAATAGGCATGAACATCTTGAATGACATGGAGGTAAGTAAATTATCAGGAAATTTTAATTCTAGAAGTAAACTAATCCTTTAATATGCTATGTCCGCTGCAGCTTTTGTGCTGCCTTTGCAAAGTAAAGTTGACTAAATGTTTTGGTTTAGTTGGTGCAAAGCATTACATTGCACTTAGTGTATACTGACTTATGTGCACTGATTGGCACAAAGACTTTAAAATACTACTGAAGTATTAAGGGTTTGAAATAACATGTACCCAGTATGTAATTCTAAAATAAGTATGTGTAAAGGCCACTGGGTTTATTTATATCCCTACTTTTCACTAACATAGAAAGTGTCTATTTTCTGCATATGCTGTATGTGTCCACCACTTTTGACCAAAGTGTATAGTGGTTGCTGTATAATAATTATTTATAATAAGTTTTTTTAAATTCTCATTCTGCAACTTGTTACCTTCAATAACAGCTTTGGAGAAAAACTAACTGTTATGGCATCACGTCCTGTGCACTGCCCTCCTCCCCTGCCCTAAACAACAATCTAACCTTCACAAGATGGAGAAATTCTTACTTCTAACACTAATGCAATTGAGAGGTGAGAAAAGAACTGATGGTTTCACACAGTGCCTGCTTTCCTTGAAAGGGTTAAAGCTAAGAGAACGTGCCTAGTTGATTCTTCATCAGTATCACTAACCAGTAGGTGGTAGCAGATCAAAACAGTTCAAAGTGCTGTCTACTTGAGAACTGCTTCCCCTTCCAAATCTGACACAGATCTTCAGGGGTTCAGTTTATGACATGTATACACTAATCTGACACACCAGAACAAAGCATAGTTCCTAGAACCATTTTTTTCGGTAAAATGAGAAAAGGTTAAATATTAACTGTGCACATTTTCTTAAAGCTTTCCCACTTTAAATAGTGTATGCCAATATTTTTTTTACAATGTTTAGCACATTGATTTGTAACACTGAGCAATTAATAATGAATTGCAATTACATTTGCATTCATTTGTGTATTAATCGTGAATTTTTTAGACTTGCTATATAGTATTCTGAAATATTATCAATTATAGACATAAAGGATTTTGATTAAATGTGAATAGTCGCTGATGTACAGCGCTATGTCTTGTGCATTTTTACTGTAGTGTGAGTCTATTAACTCAGATGTCTCTGTAATAAGAACTGATTAATACATCTGGTGCCCTGGAGGAAACTCTGTTTTTAGAGATTTCTCTACCACTCCAGCAAGTGCGCACAAAATGCGCATTCAGTCACTGAATGCACCTGTAAACTAACCTGTGCTGCCCTGGCTGGCAGTCACAACTTATTCATAGACTCACTGGAGTGGATTAAAACAAATAAGTGCTGGGATGCATGTCTGTTTCTCCTGCCTGAGCAGATCCAGGAGACCCAGATCAAGGTCTTGACTTGCCTATTGTTTGACAACACTTGCGAGGGGGTCCTTGAATGCTCTTTTGACTTGAGATATAAGATTACAGGCCATGCTTTTCCTCCCTTCACTAAATTCCAGAGGGAGTCCAAACAACTCCCTCAATTTTCGAAGCTGCGCTTCCTCCCCCAGTGTCCAAAGCTTCTCAGAGTTTGCATTATGCAAGCTAATTTAGCCAATTATGCACAGGTGTGATGCTAATTCTCCTCTCACATACCGAGCTCCCGACAGTAAAAATAGTATAATTATACAGCTGTCCCCGTGTTTTCCTTCCCAGCCACTGCAACAGCCTCTGTCTCACAAAAACCAGCATTTCACTAAAGGCTATCTTGAAGAATCTGCCACGACTTTCTCTCCTTTCAACTCAACTGTTCATTGTTGTACTTTGTGAAGCAGGTGTGAGACTGCATCACACTCTGTATGAAATGTAACATTGGATATTATCGCACAGGCATAGACGAACTTGGAGTCTACATACAAATTGCTCCATTTGCCAATTGAGAAAAACATGTTTTCTTGTTTTTCACTGGCAGTTCCAATTATGTCTGGAATTCAACTCACAACATGTAAATGGCACATAGTTTTGTTATTATATATACTTTTAAAAACAAAGATTCTTCATTTGCATCTATGGTTCAATGAAGAACATCCATGAAACATTTCCATTGCACAGAGGGTGCTATATACACTACCAGTCAAAAGTTTTTGAACAGTAAGATTTTTAATATTCTTAAAGAGGTCTCTTCTGCTCACCAAACCTGGACTTGTTTGATCCAAAGTACAGTAAGAACAGTACAATTTGGAAATATTTTCACTATTTAAAATAACTGTTTGCTATTTTAATATATTTTAAAATGTCATTTATTCCTGTGATTTAAAAGCTGAATTTTTAGCATCATTATCCCAGTCACATGATCCTTTAGAAATCATTCTAATATTATGATTTGCTGCTCAAAAACATTTATTATTATGATGATGATGTTGTAAACAGCTGAGTAGATTTTTTTTTAGGTTTCTTTGAATAGAAAGTTCAGAAGAACAGCATTTATCTGAAATAGAAACATTATAACATTATTTATAACATTTATACATGTCTTTATCATCACTTTTGATCAATTTAAAGCATCCTTGCTAAATAAAAGTATTAATTAAAAAAAAATCCAACTCCAACCTTTTGAATATAGAGCATAGTGCTACAAAAGCTTGCTGATCTTTGGATCTTTCCATTCACCAATAAATTTTGATAAAAAAAAAACTGTTTAAAATATTGATAATAATAATTGAAATGATAGTTGTTCCTTGAACAGCAAATCAGCATAATGGAATATTTTCTGAAGCATCATGTGACACTGAAGACGTCATTACTGAAGTATTGATGCTGAAAATGTAGGTTTGATCACAGGAATAAATTACATTTTAGAATATATTCAAATAGAAACCAGTCATTTTAAATAGTAAAAATATTTCACAATATTACTGCTTTTGCTGTGTTTTGGATCAAATAAATGCAGGCCTGGTGAGCAGAAGAGACTTCTTTAAAAAAACATTTCACTGTTCAAAACCTTTTGACTGGTAGTGTAGAGGAAAAAGCTTCTTTAGATTATTAAAATCTTCTTCAAATTAAGAAAGAAATGCTTCTTTTAAGAACTGTTTACTAAAAGGTTTATAAGGGAACCCAGAATGGTTCTTTTATGCAAACAATCCTTTGGAACCTTTATTTTTAAGAGCACAGGAACTGGAATATGTGTAAATAGTAGTTTTATGAGTATTCACAGTTGTAGAGAGGGTGGAAAGGCAGACATTTGTAGAAAAAATGTGTGATGGGAGTTTTAACCCGAGCGTATAAATGTTCGTCTCAAATGTTTCTGAGAAAGTGTAATGCATTCCTGATCCCACACTCCTACACACCTCTGAAAACTCCCCAGATTCCTTCTTTTTTTTTGATAGCGATAGAGCTTACACCAGGGACAGCAACCTTTTCATTATATTCTGTCACTTTTGATACATTTAATCGACATGACCACCAACCCCGATGAAGAGCTCTCTTCTCCAGACAAAAAAGCCCTGGATATTATTATCAGGGTACGTAAGAGCTGCAAACCAGTCCTTGAAATTGATGGCTGAAGTCAAATTAAATGATCATGGTCCCTAGTTAGCTGCCCTTTCAATATACGAGTTTCTGTAGGGAATAGGATTGACTCTGACCCCACTCTTGAGGCTTCCTGGTGCACATGTATAACAGCTTGTGATATCTCATCTCGTGTGGCTTGAGGAAATTGCTGTCTACACAGGCCAAATAATTCTGTCTCTTTGACCTGTGGTTCAGGGAAGTCTAATTATCAGCTTCAGCGCTGGGCTCGCCGGGGTCCCCGAGCCGCCTTAAAGGCCCTGGGCTGTCACCCTTTCCGTCTCCCCTCCCAAAATGAAAATTGAGTTGTCTGCAGAGTGATAAAATGTGTCTGCTAATCAGAAATGTGAAAAGATCCGGGGCGAGAGTGGCACTGAGGCATGAGAGAATTGCAGATTTCTTTCTTGCCGTCTGTCAGATTGTCTAAAGTTTTGCTAACATATATAATCACTTGAAAACATTCTTTTGGAAATGTGCACCATAGATGCTCATTAGTCTTGTTAGCACGACTTGAGCTGCTGGAATTATTTAATGACTTTAGCTGGTTTGTTTGCTTGCCACTTCAAACATTTGCAGATTTATGCCATTTATCCAATTCTGTATTTGTTTACCATGCTGTCTATATGAGCATTATTATTCATCCAAACAAGTTGTTTCTCATTATTTGTGATACAATATGGCACTCCATAGGAACAGAGAAAAGCAAATATGTCAATGCGCGCGCGTGCGTGTGTGTGTGTGTGTGTGAGATGGGATGGGATGGGGGTCTCTCGTTTTTCATCACCCTCAGGTCACAGGGTTCACTCTTGGGTGGAGCCTTTTTCTCTCTGAGGCATGCTGGGGTATCAATAACTCAATGTTTCACCACACAATCTTTTTTAAAAGCGCTCTGAAAACAAACAGAGGCTGGACCACCATCACCAGGACCGCAGCGCCATGGACACAGGTAACACTTTCACCCAGCATTCCCTCACTTTACAGCTACATCAACTAAGCTCAACACGCCTCCACTGCTGGGACGGCGTGATTTACTTCTTTGTTTCTTTTTTAAAATGTCGCTTGTGTCGTTTGAATGTACGAAATTATTAATTCACGTTGTGGCGTGCAAGAGCTGGATCTTTCTGTGAACATTATTCTGCCGGCGGCTCTGAAAAGGTTGAGCTGCAAAATGGTCTCATTTAAGAGCGTTTCAATTCAACCTTTGAACCTAGCGCAGATGATTGGGATGTTTGCTTCCTTTCCCGTTTTTGCCAACTAACATAATTCAAGATCGACTTTTCCTGTTGCTCTTATGACTCAACAAACAAGAAAAATAACTTTTGAAATTGCGTCTCTTAGTTTCACATTGCATTGCTTTGGTGAAATCTAATTTGAGAGAAAATGGCAACCCAGCTGTTCTTTTGATAGAGAATCACCAAAACATGGGTTCTTTCAGTGCAACATGCATAGTCCATCCTCATCTACACATCAATGAGCTTTTCTCTTGTCTGCAAGGCTATAATTAAAGCTCTGTGCTGTGCTAGGGGTAATTTATCCTCCTTCTCTGGCTCTGTGCTGAAATCAGGTAGCAGGGCATGATTGCAGTGGATGGGGCGTTGCGCTTTGCACAATGCGGCCGCTTTGTGTTCTCCGAGCTTGTGGAGCACATGTGGATGAGCTCCCATTAAATATACAAATTTATTATGCAAACAAAAGGGGTTAATTGTCCACATATTTGTATGCGGCGTGTAAATGAATTATACGGGTTTCATAGCAACCGTTTCTGGAAGGAAGGTCGGGTTGGTGTTTTTTGTTGCTGCTGTGAAGGTTACGGTGCACTATCAGAGTCATCGGAGAGAGACGTCGGACCAATGACCAGTTCAAAATGGACATTTTACTACGAAAAATGTATTCTCGAATTTTTATACTCCGTAGACGAAAGGCAGGATGGGAAACTAAGAAAAGAAAAATCAACGTTTTTTCATATGCAACAGCATCGCCATATAGAGGTTCAAGCAGCAGACCAGAGAAAGTGAGATCATTCATCTCCTCCATAATTAATTGCTTTATCTAGTCAATTAGGCATGCATGTTAGCACCTGCACATTCCCTGAAGACAAAGGAGAGAATTATTTCCCAAAGGCAATAGTAGCTAACTCATTTCAGCTTTAATTTGTTAGAGTTTGAGCTTTAATATTTTGTCAAAATGTTTAAAAGACCAGACTAATTTTAACAGCATGGAGTTTCAGGTTTGTGGAATTGTTTTAATTATATTTAAAAAAAAAAAAAAAAAAAAGCAGAGCAGATGCTCAAATTATATAGAATTTATCAAAATCTGGATCAGACGTCTACTGTTAACATGAACTGCATATGTAACCCTGAACCACAAAACCAGTAATAAGGGTCAAATTTTTAAAATGTATACATAATCTGAAAGCTAAATAAGCTTTCAATTGATGTATGGTTTGATAGGATAGGACAATATTTGGCCGAGATACAACTATTTGAAAATCTGGAATATGAGGGTGCAAAAAAATCACAATACTGTGAAAATCGCCTTTAAAGTTGTCCGAATGAAGTTCTTAGCAATGCATATTACTAATCAAATATTAAGTTTTGATATATTTACGGTAGGAAATTTACAAAATATCTTCATGGAACATGATCTTTACTTAATATCCTAATGATTTTTGGCATTAAAGAAAA
>JAHKKF010512692.1:0-56093 GCA_019740295.1 Labeo calbasu | reverse complement strand
ATCTCATTCCTGTTTGTAACACACATATTGCTTGGTGATTGGCATGCTATAATTCAATACTCTAACTACCCCACAAACATACATATATAAAACAGCAAGAAGTGGTTTCAGGCGATGACATCAGAAGATCGTTGTTTGTTTAGAGCTGCGGTTGTTTGCGCACTCACACAGACTCGGTCCTTCGAGAATTCTGCTGCGCGCTTTGAAAAATCCAAGTGATTGCATTGAGCGCCATGGATGTGTTTTTAAAAGCATTTAGCCCTCTGGCAATTAGTTAGGTCTTAATGTACAATGTCAAAACAAGCCATCGATCCGCCGATTGATCAGTCCTCCCGTTCTTTTCCCCCCTCTGCCTACGTCAGTGAAATGGGAATTGGAACGAGTTCTTGTTTTATTCTCTTAAAGCTTCGCATCAACTATAGCAACACTAATGCTGCATAAACTTTATAGATTGTGCCGTTTCATCATAAATTGTTTTTAACTTGCTCTGGTCTCCATCACGTTACTGTATGAAGTAAATTTTCAGGCTGGCAGCCAATAAGACATAAAAAACATGGCTGTCAATAAAGCATTTTAGTGCCTGTAGGTCAATACGTTCGGCCTATGTTGTCAAAGCACTCTGTATGAACCTCTATTGACCAACCTATAAACATGAACCTATACGCGTAACTCACTGTCACAATAACACACTCAACACACACACTCATTATGAGGTAAGACATTACACTTTTATTAAATACAATGGCGGACAACTTGACTGGTCCATATATCTCATACAGACGAAGACATTTGATTGTACTTTTGTAGCTGAGCGTATAACGGCATAATTCCATAAATGAAATTATCACACTGCTTGATAGTCTGCAGAAATCTTCCTTCCAGGTTTCAGTAGACCTGTGTTAAAAAGTACTAAGAAAAGGGAGGAAGCATTTTTGGACCTAAAGTCAACATGAAACAGCCTTCGAAAGCCATTTTACTTCCGTAAATTGGTATGTTAACAGAAAAGGCAAGTTGTTTCTGAGTTACACAATGATTTTTGTTTGTGTGATAATGTGCACAAAAAGAAACAGGAAAGTTAAGAGGGTCAGTTTTGCTTTCATGTTGACTTTAACACTTCTTTAAGGTAGTTTAGCTTATAGACATTCTGAAACATCAGAAGTTGTTCTGTACATGTAGAAGAAGATGTTTGATATGCAGTCACAGTTTATTGTTCTGTCGCAGGACGCTTGGAGATTTTTGTGTAAGGCAAGACTAATCTTAACCACTAAAACTCATTCATATATGTATCTTCAAATAACATTTTTCCTCTGTTTCATGATGAAAACGTTGACAAAGAAAAGAATTGCATTGTGGCATTATTTTCATGACATTGTCACATATATCCCATAATAAAATAAATCATAGCCATCACTGCATTGAGAAAAAGGTACTTTCAAATGGTAAAATACTGATACTTCATGATAATTTGTTATACTGTCCTGAAATTATGCAATTTTAAATAAAAGACACTGTTCTACAGTAAATGACTGTATTACAGTAATGAGAATTACCATTGAGAATAACAGAAAAAGTGGAGAAAATGTTCTTAATGATCATAAAAAAACTTCAATGTGAATGTAACCTGAACATTTAACCTAGTTTTCTCATTGTTCATCCAAAATATGTAATCTTTCTGTCTTTTTTTTTTCCCTGTGAAAACACCTCTATATTCACTCCCAACCAAATAAGAAAAAAAAAAAAAAATAATATTAAGAATAATTTTTACATAAACTCATTTACAGGCAAAAGTCAAAACAAAAGTGCTTCACATTAAGTACAAAATAAATAAAATACAAAATTAAAAGTTACAAATCTTCAAGCTTCCAGAAAAATAAATAAAGAATTTAATGAATTAACTCCAAACGTGTGTAAACTATTTTTGGTATTTTACGCTCAAAAACCGCATTGATCGGAAGATTTTTGTTGACAAAGTCCAGCGTGCAAAGTCTCCCATGGGAGAGGGGATTGACGGTGCAATAATGAACGCAAACAAAAAGGATGCTGGGATAGGATCTCTATAGTGCTAAATAGATATAATCATTTATGTACGATAAAAGGAAGAAGAAATGTGAGTTTTAGTGAGGTGACTCATGTTTATCTCTGTTTAACATTATTTCGTTCCCCTCGTCTCATTCTCTCCATCCTGTCCCCTCCCGTCTCTCGTCTTTTCCCCACTGATAGCGTATATGAGTCTAAAGGGAGTTGCTGCTAATAGGAGACATTTGTCCTGTAATGAAATATATATTACACTATAGCAGTTGTACAACCCGAAGCTTGAGTACTACATTAGTGCGTCCACTCAGTAGTAAAACATGGCGAATGAGAAAGAGAGAAAGAAAGGTCGTAATTTAGCCCGCATCATCATAATCGGCCACTCTGCGTAATTAAGCTCCTGTAAGAAATGCAAGCTGACGGTACTGAGGCATTGCCTCGTCTCGAATGACTCCATCTAGCCCTCCATAGCACATATCAAGTACAAACCTGAAGATATGGCGTTGATTTTGCGGTGGGCATAGGAGCACAGACACGCTGGTTGTGACATCACAAAATGGTGAAGGCTTAGCTTATGAATATTAATAAGGTTACGCACAAATAATTTAACACGATCTTATAAATATGAAGCATTGATCTGGAAATCAGGTCTGTAGTAGAGTCAAAAGTGACATTATGTATAGAAATGACTCATAACTCATTCCATCACCAAAATGAAAACCCTTGCCTGACAATTGGAGACGCATCCGCTGCACTAGACATAACCCTGCTGCAAGCTATTTCATGGACAAAATTGCTGGAAATGGAGGGACAAAATTGACCATGGCAAAGTGGTGGGGCGTATCCCACCGTATCCCAGTTACACCTATGTCATAGACACATTTTAGTGGGTTACTTCTCCATTTCAGATGAGCTCGGCAGCAACAACATCCTGTCAGCGTCTGGAAGCTTAGAGTCGCTCAACTGTGAAACTACATTGGTAACGTCCAGGTCTATAAACACACATGTATACGTATAGATATAGTCGCAGTTTTGCACTGTTGATCACCATGCTAATTTCACGTTCTGTGCTTTGTATCAGATTCAAGATGAAACAAGTGGGAGCTGACAGGACCAAATCCATCTGATGGGCAAGAAAGTTGTTTATTTCTCCTTTCGTTTGTGTTCGGTCATTGTTTATGGAGCTGCTGTTTCCGCTTTGTTCTTCAGAGGGGATGCCCTCCCTCAAGTCCTGAATGCTTTTTTCCCAAACTGGAATTTACAGGTGTGAACTTGCTCCAGAAGTTGAGGATGGTTGAAAATTTGGTTCTTGGTAACTAAACTATAGTCACTTAAATGCGGCTCTTTCCATTCAATCATCATTCATAGTCATTGTACATGGACAAGATCCCATTTCCATTTAATACTGAGAAGAAGGTGCAGTTGATGGGGAGGTGGACAAGGAAGGAGATGTTAAAGCTGTAGAAGACAGAGATTTTGGGTGGGATAAAGGAGGGGGCAGTTTCAGGTATCCACTTGCAGTCCCACACGTGGCACGTGCTCTCTTATCCCAGGATGTCCAGATAGACCGGTGATGCCTTGGCCAGATTGAGGAGCAGGTTATGGATCTCTTTAATGTTGAGTCGGGTGTGTGGTTCTCTCTGCCAGCATCCTATCATCAAGTCATACACCTCCTTCGGACAGGTCCGGGGTCGCTGCAGTACCCGACCTTGGGTGATACACTCAATCACCTACAAAAAGAGCAAGAAGTGAAAGGTCAATCAAAATAAATGACCAGAAATATATAAGGCAAACTATGGCTAGGTATGACAAACTTTAAATATACAGCAGTTTAAAGATTTATAGTGTAGCCTTATGTCAGGGGTATCCAGACGTGTTCCTGCAGAGTTTAGCTTCAACCCTAATTTAACACACCCGAAGCAGCTAATCAAGGTCTTCAGACTCAGGTAAGTGAGCTGAAGCTGGTTGTAACTCAAATCTATAGGATGCTGGCCCCTCAGGACTAGGATTGGACAACCCTGCCTTCTGTGTTTGAATACATGGGTTATTTGAAGAGTAATCTGAGATGATGTAAGCTTTGGTAAGTGGTTGCTTAGGCATTCTAAGTGTTTTCTTCGGGTTGGTTATGATGTTCTGGGTTGTTCCAAGGGATCTCCAACTCTGCTCCTGGAGAGCTACCATCTTGCAAGCTTCAGTTCCAACCCTGCTCCAACAGTGTGCTTAATTAAGGTGACATGGAAAACATGCAGTGTTGGGGGGCCTCCAGGAACGTGGTTGTTAAATTGTTCTATGTGGTTGTCACATTTTCAGAAAAAAAGGTTCAAAGGCTGTCACTGGGTTGGTACCTTTTCAAAGGGTACAGTTTTGTATCTTTTAGATACTAATATGTACACATTAGATTAGTCTTCAGACTCACTAGGAACTTCCAGGTAAGCAAGCTGAACCTGGCTGAAACTAAAATCTGCAGGACGTTGGCCTTTGACCAGACGTTGACCAGGGTGGGACATCCCTGTCTTATGATGAAAAAAACAGCATATGCTGGTAGGTATGTTTTGATGCTGGTTTAAGCTGGTCCTTTGCTGGTTTATGCTGGTCCTTAGCTGGTCATGTTGCTGGTCAAGGACCAACATAAACCAGCAAAGGACCAGCTTAAACCAGCATCAAAACCTACCTAACCAGCATCTCAGCATCAAAACCTACCTACCAGCATATGCTGTTTTTTTTTTTTCAACAGGGGAGCTTGAATACATGGGTTATTTGTAGAGAAATCTGAGATTTGAATGGATGTAAGCTTTGCTAAGTGGTTGCTTATGTGTTCCAAGTGGTTTCTATGGTTTCTCTGGTTGGTTATGATGTTCTGGGTTGTTCCAAGGGCAGGGGTGTAGAGTCCTAAACAAGGGATGTCCAATCCTGCTCCAGCAAACCTGCCTGTAATTATCAAGAAACCTTAAATACTGTGATTAGCTGCTACAGTTGTTTTTGATTGAGGTTGGAACTGAAGTCTGCAGGACAGTAGCTCTCCAGGAGTAGGGTTGGCAATCCTTGTACTATAGAGTTCACCTTCAACTTGCTCCAGTACATCTGCCTGGCATTGTCTGCTAATCCTAATGACCTTCATTAGCTGTTTCAGGTGTGTTTAATTGGAGTTGGAGCTAAACTCTAGGCTCTAAAGGAGTATGACTGGACACTCCTGTCATATGATTTTCTGAGTGGTTTCTTGCATCTTCTAGTTGGTTGTTAAAGTGTTCTATGTGGTTGCCACATTCTCAGAAAAAAAGGTTCAAAAGCTGTCACTGGAGAGGTATCTTCTTATAAGGTACAGTTTTGTATCTATTAGGTACTAATGTGTACATATTAGATTAGTCTTCAGACTCACTAGGAAGCAAGCTGAAGCTAAAATCTGCAAGATGTAAGCTTTGCTAAGTGGTTGCTTAGGTGTTCTAGATGGTTGCATGGGTTCTTTTGGTTGGTTATGATGTTCTGGCTGGTTCCAAGGGCAAGGGAATCCTAAACCAGGGATCTCCAACCCTGCTCCTGGAGAGATACCATTCCGCAAACTTCAGTTCCAACTCTGCTCCAAAAGACCTGCCTTTAATTAACAAGTAACCCTGAACACCTTGATTAGCTGATTAGCTAGTTCAGGTGTGTTTGACTGGGGTTGGAAGTAAAATCTGCAGGACAGCAGCTTTCTGGGAGCAGGGTTGACGGTCCTTGTCCTATAGTGTTTACCTTCAACTTGCTCCAATACATCTGCCTGGACGTGCCTAGTAATCCTAAAGATACTACAAGACACTTTTTTTTTAGTTGGAGCTAAACTCCAGCAGGATAGTGGCCCTCCAGGAGTATGATTGGAAATCATATAGTCTTCTGGTTGTTTTTTGGTAACTTGTAGTAGCTTATGTGTTCAATGTGGTTGCTACATTCTCGGAAAAATAGGTACAAAAGAAATCACTGGGGCGGTGCCTTTCAAAAGTATAGTTTTGTAAATTTAAGGTACTAATATGCACACTTTAGGTACTAATATGTGCGTTTAAAGTAACAATATGGACCCTTCAGGTACAAATATGTACCCTTTGAAAAGGTACCACCCCAGTGACAGCTTCTGTATCTTTATTTCTGAGAATGTAGGGTGTTCAGGATGGTCTTTGTGGCATAGCTTCCTAACCCTGTTCCTGGGAGTGCATTTATAGGATAATATTGTCATTTATATGAGCTATGTGACAACTGAAGGCAGCTAGCCGGGGGGCGTTTAAGCCAGTTTTTCTGATTCTGGACCTGGGCCCTTGTACTGTAAGTCAACAAACACTACAAAAACTATTTGGTAGATATCTAGAAAAGGAGAGTAGCACTCTAACCGGAGGGTGGATGACTATCTTTAGAATATCAGGTCTATCCCAAAAACTTGGCCACAATTCTGTGAACACCAGCCATTAGGAACAGTTCAAAAACGTGTACAGTTGTACTTTAGGAACAGGGTTTAGAAAACCTTGCCCAGGGGTCTTCTAGTTAGTTGTTAATGTGTTTTTGTGGTTGCTCTGGTGTTCTGTATGGTTGCTAATGTGTTCAAGTTGTTTGTTACTGTGTTCTGGGTGGTCTCTAGGGCAGAGGTAGACAACCTTTCTCCTGAAGGTCTACTTTTCAGCAGACTTCAGGTCCAACCTGCTCCAACAGACCTGCCTTTGATTTTCAAGTGATTCTGGAGACCTTGATTAGCTGGTTCAGGGGCCAGCTGCATAACCTGCTTAGACCAGTCTTAGACCAGTTTTTTTCTTTTTCTTCAAGACTGGTTATAACTTTCATTTAATTTATAAAAAGGTAGATTGGTCAAATTTGAATATAAAAAGTAAGACTGTAAAAAGTAATTATCCCTTGGTCAACTGCTAGCTGGTAGAACGATTTCTTAAGACACAGTCTTATCATAGTGACTACGTTTATGCGACTAGCCCCAGTTTGATTAGCGCTGGAGCTGAACTCTGCAGCATTTTGTGGAGATGGCACTGGTGTGTAGATGTTATAATGCATCAGTACCTCATTATTTGACAGTTGGTACCAGGGCTGTTTCCCGTAGGTAAAGATTTCCCACAGCACCACTCCCAAACTCCAGACGTCACTCTCTGTGGTGAACTTCCTGTACATGATACTTTCTGGTGGCATCCAGCGGATTGGGAGCATGGTATGACCTCCAACCTACACATGTAAAACAGTAAGTGCACACTGAGTCATCCAACATATTAAGTCATTATGCTGATGTAGCTGACGTGAGTTTGAAACTGTCAAATCAATAAATGTGGTAATGGCCAAACAATGTAATTAATTACAAAAAGGAATGGCACTGAATATTGTATATGTTAAACTGCGTTTTGACATTAATATGTTCAGGTGTGATCAAATTGCCAAAACAAAAGATATCATAAAATCAACCTACTCTCATATAACTCTCTGTATCTGACAAGTGCTAATGGATAAGATCCAAACAGACTTTTAGAGTGAGAGTAGACAGTTGACAGTTTGTTTCAACTGGAGCATTGTTCAGTCCAAAAAGCTCTCAGGCAAATGCTAACAGTATTTCCAGTTCAGGACCTCAGATGGTGCCGTAAGTTGCGCCTCTCAGGATTTGGATGCTGTAAGCTTGGGGAGTTGGTCTGGCCTGGAGCTCAACCCCAAAACCAATCATTTCATTTATTAGCTTTCTCCATAATGCGCTGCCTCTGAAATATTAATTATAAGATTGTGGTCCAGTATGTGGATTAGTCTCAGATTAATTGGTTTAACATACTGACTCATCAAATATTAAGGTCAAAAGCTTTTAGGCTTTTCAAGTCCCACAGTGGAGCTACAGACTGGAAGGGTCACTTAAAAAGTGGTCTACTACCAAGCGCTATTAGAAACCTTTTTCCCTTGCAATCGAACACACACACTTACATGCTCATCCACACATCAACATCCTGCTAAAAAGCTTAGACCAGTTTGCACCAGTTTAAATTTCTCTTAACTGGTTTTAGGTGGACAGTTACTGGCAAAGCCGGATATTGTTGCAGGCCAGTTCAAGGCTGTAAGGATGGTTTTAACAGCCTTGTGAAGAGTATGTACATTATTCAGTATAGGAGAATAGAACGGAATGGCTGTCATGATCTAACATTTTGCTCAACAAGTCAACAAGAAAAGCTGTTTACTTTCGTAATTACTTTAATAATTGGAAAAATTTGGATATTCAATTAGGAAAAAGGTAGGACAACTTCATCCACCAAGAAGAGTGGTTCATAAAATCTCTGTGTTTCTATGAAGTTTGGAGCAACTTAACATTTGGATGAAAGATTATTTGAATTTAAAAAGACCAAAATGTAGACTCTCTAATAAAGAATTGACAACACTTTAGTTCAGGGACCAATTCTTACTATTACTAGTTGCTTATTAGCATGCATATTACTAGCATATATGCTGTTTATTCGTACTTATAAAGCACACATTAATGCTTTATTCTGAATGACCATATTTTAGACCTTAACTACCTTAATAACTATTAATAAGCAACAAATTGGACGTTTATTTAAGTAGAAGTTGTAGTTAATAGTTAGTTAATAGTGAGAATTGGTTGCCAAACTAAACTGTGACCATAGAGTTACGGTTTATGCAGACAAAGAAGGATGACACAGGTGGAAAAGACTTTATGAGGATCATCAATCATGTTTATAAAGCTTCTGAATATGGGTTATACTAATGTAGCTTTATAAGAAGTTCTGTGGTTACACAACATGCTTTACAACATAACTCCACCCATCAGCCTCTGCCTGACCAGCTGTTTCTATGGAAACTGATGTTCTATAGGCCTAATCAATGGTGTGCACATAGTGCACACACACACAAATCCACTGACCTGCATTTAAATCTCAATGGAGGCTCATATAATGGAGATGTGTCATGATATTCATCAGTATTCAGAGATAAATGAACTTGAATGAACTTGGCACAGTTGTCAGTGAAGAGAGTTATCTAATAGCACATCTCTGCATTTATCAACATCATTCAACCCATATTCAATCACTGGATAGATGATTCACACTGAATACATGAATGGAACACAATAGCAGAACATTATGCTATCAAAGAATAAATTAAGTTGTCAGTCTCTCTTTAAATGCTTTATATTCCAAACTGTATGATTTGGTTTCTTGATTTTCTTCCCTCTAGCCATTATATTTCTGCATCTTTTGGTTTGTTTTTACTTTTTTATCCCTAACTTAGGCCCCTCTCGTTCTCGGTAGGCCCTCATGCTGAATATGGGGGTGAATACTAATGAGAGATCTTTAATGACTTTTTCAGTTTCTGTCTGACAGCGCAAGCGCTCTATTCTTTTTCTTAGCTGTTGCCATAGTAACCCCTCTTTCCTGTTCCCACGCCACTTTCCTCCCTGACTCCTAATCTGGGAGAGACTTACTGACGGTAGTGAATCAGGACACACACGCACACACACAGAGTGAAATTCTGCTGACATCATACAGGAGTCGGTAGGGTCAAGGTGTTCGAATAGCTAGTATTCAGTGATCAGTAGACATTGTGTTGCAAAGAACATGAGAAGCATATTGATTTATACATATACTGGGAAAAGGACTTGAATACCGCCTTTAAGTGTCCTTGTGAAGTCAGCATTAATTTCCAACTAATGAAACTGTAACAGAATGGACTAATAAATCTGAATCTGTAGGCGGCAAAAGGCTTCCAGATACTGATTATAATCTTGAATGTATAAAAGTAAGTGTGTGTGTACTATATCTATCAAGTGAATCCAAAAACATTTCTTTGGTCAAAAACACAAACTAGAAAGCAAATCTTACCCGATAGTAATCTGTACTGTAGACGTCTCGGGACATCCCAAAGTCTCCGATCTTCACCAGGAGATTCTCCCCAACTAGGCAGTTTCGTGTGGCCAGGTCTCTGTGAACAAAGTGCTGGGAAGCCAGATACACCATGCCTGCGGCGATCTGCTGTGCAATATGTAGCATCTGAGACTGTGTGAGCTCTGCCTGCTGCTGCACCTGTCCATCAGCCATCAGGACTGCATCAGGACCATGAGCCCTGCGAGTGGACAGAAAAAGTAAAGACCTCAAACAGACCTCAATTCACAAACATTAATCTTAGAGTCAGAGACTGGTCATATGTAACCTGATAGATCATTTATCATTTACCATTTACAAGTTCAAACTTGCTATACTCTGACTGATTTACTTTATATTAGATTTTAAATACATGACAAATTATGTGGAATTACTGACTTACAAGGACAAAGCAATTGTAGAAAAGATGTGACTAGGCATTATTGGATTCCAATACAAGCATACACATGCAGACATGTTCAGGCAGCTGTACCTGAGGAACTTGTTGAGGTCGCCGTGTTTCATGTACTCAAACACCATAATAAGGGGATCGCTCTCCACGCACACTCCGTAGAACGTGACAATGTGTTCGTGCTGCAGATTGGTCAACAACTCTGCCTCACGATGGAAGTCCTTCCTGGCGTTCTCACTGGCCTCTTTCAAAGTCTACAAACACAAAATGTGTACAAATACACTGAGTATACTAACAACGTAAACTTTAGTATGCCAACATCAATACTAAATTCATCAGCCAACCTTGACAGCCACTAAGATCTTCTCCTGGTCTGTGGACAGGTTGTAGCATTCTGCCAGAAACACTTTCCCAAACGCTCCTTCTCCAAGTTCCCTCTTCAGTACAATGTTGTGCCTTTTAATGTGCTGAACAACTGTTGAAATAATGCAACACAGTTACACAGTTATGTTACATTTGTTTTTATCAAAATGATTCACAAGAAAAAAACAAATCTCATGTATGGGTCATTCTTTGGAGTTGTATGCCATCTGCTGAACAGGATACTATACTTAGTCACGTCATTTGATATATTTGACTTTAGATTTGACAGAATTTGTCCCTCAGTTCTCAATTTCATTTGTTGTGACACTTCCCTTGTTAAAAAACAATGGTTTTATCTTACTGAGAAATTTGAAGTGGCACGCTAGGAACCGAAACTAGATGGTGTGATCTCTAGAGTTCTTGTTAGCACACCTGCCTCCCATGCCAGTTGACATTGGTTTTAATCCTGCTCAGGGATTCATTTTTCAAAAGCATTGTTACAATGGTTCTTTGATCTACTTAGGCCTACGATGCTTTTGAGAAGCACAGCCCAGAGTGGTGTGAGTAGGACCGGTTACATTGGTGCCATGACCCGGGTTGGTGCCATGACCCGGGTGGGAGTGAGTGTTACTGAGCTAGTAAGAGCTGCACAGGTAAACCTCACTCCCTTGTCCTTAAGAGACCTGCTTCTCATGCTGTTTGATATTGGTTTTAATCCTGCTCAGGGCTGCATTTCTCAAAGGCTTCATGAGCTATGCTGATCGTCAAGACTACTGGTGGCAATGGTTCTACGATCTACAATCTTATGATGCTAATGAGAAAGGCATCCCAGAGTGTGCATGTGACCAGTTACATTTGTGTCATGACCTGTATTGGTGCCGTGGCGCAGATTGGTGCCATGACCCGGATGGGATTAAGTGTTACTGAGGCCAGTTAGTAAGAACTGTGCAGGTAAATCTCACTCCCTTGTCCTCAATAGGCATGCTAGAAACTGACAATAGATGCTGTGGTCTTTAGAGTTCTTGTTAGCACACCTGCCTTCCATGCCAGTTGTTAGTGGTTTTAGTTATGCTTGGAGTGGCGTGAGTAGGACCATTTATATTGGTACCATGACCCGGATTGGTGCCATGACCCGGGTGGGAGTGAGTGTTACTGAAGTCAGCTAGTCAATCCTCATTCCCCTGTTTTCAAGAGGCATGGTAGGAACTGTCATTAGACACTGTGGTCTTTAGAGTTGACATTGGTAGTAATCCTGCTCAGGGCTGCATTTCTCTTAAGCATCATGAGCTGCATAGATTGAAGAGACCACTGGTGGCAATGGTTCTATGATCTACTTAGGTTTACGATGCTTTTAGTTACACTTGTGCCGTGACCCGGATTGGTGTCATGACCAGGGTGGAAGTGAGTGTTACTGAGGTCAGCTAGTAAAAACTGCACAGGTAAACCTCACACCTCCGTCCTCAAGAGGCCTCCCGTGCTGGTTAATGCTGGTTTGAATTGCTCAGAGCAGTGCAAGTAGGAACAGTTGTCAAAAAAAAAAACACTGACTACACTCTAAAAAACAAACCAAGCAAGAGTTGAGACTGTTGGGTAAAGAAGCTGTTGATTTGACCCAATGTGAGTTGATAATCATTCATAATCACCAACCCAGTAGTGCTGGGTTGTGAGTATGCCGATACCGCTTTGTCTATTCATGTTTGTGGCGCTCAGGAATATCATGAAGCGTGTTCTTTCTCAAACCAAAATCACTTGAGTGGTGAGCTGTAATGCTTTAGAGGAAAGTGACTAAAATGCTTTAAACAGAAAAAAAAAGGATTTTTATAGTTTTTCCATTGACGGAAGAAAAAAAATAATGAAATCTTCTTTGCACGTTTTCTCATTCACATACACATGTACACATTGTTTTTACTTTTGCCTGTATCTTGTTCATTTCTGGGTGTTCTTGATTATTAATAGATTTTTATTCCATTCTTGCCACTGTAGTCATTCTTTGTGTGTTTAAACATTTAACCCAACGCAGCTGGGTCAAAACAACCCAGGGCCGGGTTTGTCCCTTTTTGGCATTGCTGGCTTGCCAAAATGATGAGCAAAATGAGCGTTTTTTAGAGTGCGCTTGGTTTGACAGATAAATAAGAGCATACACATCTGGAACAACATGGGAGTGGTTAATGACAACATTGTGGAATTAACTATCCCTTTAAGGTCATTTCGCACTGCCCTTCAACTCTGTAACCTTCAATTCCAAAATAGTGTAATAGGACTGGAGCCAAACATGGTGGATCTGGGATGTGACCGTGGGGCTTCAACATGTGGCTCACAGGCTGGAGATTCAAGACTTGAAGACTTTAAAAGCTGGAGATTCAGTGGGGTGTTGAAATAAGGAAACATAAGGGATTTTGCTTAGGATGCTTGAAAATAAGTATGAAACTCAGTAACGGTCTCAGTAACAGGAGAATCAGAAACATTTCCTCCAGCAGCAAACTTAAACAAGGTCCTCAGGTACAGGTAATTCTGGAATGGCTGTTGCAGGAATTTCACGGAGCAGAGCAGCCTCCATGATATGACTCAGCAAATGAAACTCAGGGATATAAGCAGCCTCAGGTGTTGGATTGCCGTGGTGTGCTTCTGGCAAAACGGCATTAACAAACTCTCCGGAGTGATGTGGATGAATACCCTCAATGTGAGTTTTCTCTTTTCTTGTAAATCCACAATCATAAAAATATTTTACATGAATCCAGATGGATTTAACACATATCAGTTCAGAGGATTTGCTATTATGTCAACCCAATATTCTGCAGATGCTTGCGCACACTTGAGTTAGTAAGGTATTAATACTGAATGTGTGAAAACTGTACAGTTTGGGTGCTTGAATTCGGACTTGGACTGCAATTATGAATAAATTCAGACTCATTTGTACTCGGACTTGACACAAACTCATTTTGGACTGGCAATTTTTCAGACTACAGACTAATCTACATTATAAAAGTCCCTCACTCAAACTCAGTTGATAAAAGACTAGCAGGGTCAGTCCCAGCACTTCAAAAGTGTATACCTTTGTACCCTACCTAAAGTTAATCAGCGCTAAGGTCAAGTAATCGAAGAAGCTAGACATGGTGAGTATGTTGGATTGGTGTTGTCAGCATTACAGCAATAAGTGCAAGAGATCTTCTAAGTACAGACACCCTGATAGATGTTAGTGCTTCAGTCATGGTAAGTTGAGCAATATCAAATGAGTGACTGGTTTTAAGCCTGATGGATAGGGATTGAGCAGGCTGAGAACCCAATGGAAAATCATGTTGTTTAGAGCAGTGATTCTCAACTCCAGTCCTCGGGCCTCACTGCTCTGCACATTTTGTATGTTTCTGAATCTGACACACTCAGTTAAGTTCATAGATCTTTCTCCTAATGAACTGATGATCTGAATCAGGTGTGTTAAATGAGAGAGACATACAAAATGTGCAGAGCAGTGGGCCCCCGAGGACTGGAGTTGAGAACCACTGGTTTAGAGCATGAGTCTCCAACCCTGCTCCTGGAGAGCTACCATCCTGCAGATTTCACTCAAATACACCTGAACCAGCTAATCAAGGTGTTCATTGATGCTTGATAACTACAGACAGGTGTGTTGGAGCTGAAGTCTGCAAGATGGTAGCTCTCCATAAGCAGGATTGGAGATACTTTGGTTTGAGGTTGCTCTTTGGAAGATGAAAGATGTAACTGAGTTGTCTACCTCAGTGGTTCCCAATCCTGGTTCTGGAGAACCTCAAACACGACATGTTTTTGGTGTCTCTCTTGTCTGAAACACACATTTGAGGTTTTGGGGTCTGTACTAATGAGCTGATGGGTTGAATCAGGTGTGTTTGAGACATGTACAGTGTTGGAGGTTCTTCAGGACCAGGATTGAGAACCACCGGTCGACCTACTCAAACAAAACTGATTTAACTCATCAGCTGGTTAATAGAGGCTCACGATCAAACTCATGTATACAGAGCTCATATCAAATATGGCTGACACTTCAATTACATCACGTCTTGATCTGTCACCATATTTGATTCAAAGGTGATACAACATGATCGTAACACTTCCAAACTATGGATTAAACTGCTGGATATGGCTGCTTTTACACCACTTTAGGACTTTTTTTGTGGTCAAAACTTTTGCCCCCCATTGACTTTTATTGACAGATGAAACATTCTTCTAAACATCTTGTTTTGGGTTCTCAATGTTTTTTACTACACAATGGGAGTCTGCAAGCTTCATTTATGAGATGCACGACACGCGTGTGATTCCGGACACTGGACATTATTTAATAAAAGGTGTACTAGAGATTATTTCAGATATGGTGGAAATGAGATGTTTCTCATCCCAGACATCCCTTAAGAGAGTGAGGACAGTACAGAGATAAGACGAGATTAATCAGGCGTTTAGTGTGCTGGAGGAGAGAGAGATAAAGAAAGGGAGAGAGAGAAGATTTTGAACAGACACTGCACTCTTAGAGATTTATCCTTAATGTGATTAAGAAATGCTTTTGAAGAAAAACTAGCCAGTCAGCTGATTACATTAGCGAGAGCTAGATGATGAGGCTGCATCGATCTACAGTAACTCACTGTACACCATAACCCTATATTAAAAGTAACTAGAGTGGGGAGGAAAGCACACAGAGAACGAAAAAATAAGGAGGGCTTTAAAATAAATATTTAGGATGCTGTGTGTTTGTGTATGCAGATGTGTTCACTATTGAATAAACCTGTCATATACATCCCTGAATATTTTGCCCCCGAATTAAAATGAATTAATTAAAAATTAAATTATATTCAGCTGAAAGTAAATGATGCATACTGTAGAAGTATTAGGACAATCAAACAGATTTTCTACCCAACTTCCCATTACCAGAATGTGACAAAAAAAGTCATGCTCATTACTATAATATAAAAAAAGTTATAAGTTGTTATAAGTATAAAAATTAAGTATATTATTTAAATTGTGAATTATTTATCACCTTTAATGCCTTTATGCTGTTTTTAATTGTATTACAGAACAGACATAAAAGCTCAAAATACTGAGTGGGAATAAAGTGGGGAATGGCAATGATATTTGCCATCTCACTTTCAACCCAGAAAAAAACAGAAAATGAATGAAATGTGTTTGTAATGAAATTTACTCAGGAAAAGATCACAGCACAAAATAAATAAATAAATAAATAATAATCCTAATGGTTCTAAAGACTGGCTTCATTTTCTTTATACTATATATTTAAATATACATACACACACTACCAGTCAAAAGTTTTTGGACAGTAAGATTTTTTTCTCTTCTGCTCACTAAGCCTGTATTTATTTGATCCAAAGTACAGCAAAAGCGGTGAAATTTTGAAATATTTTTATTATTTAAAACAACTGTTTTCCATTTGAATATATTTTAAAATGTCATTTATTCCTGTGATTTCAAAACTGATTTTCAGCATCATTACTCCAGTCTTCAGTGTAACATGATCCTTCAGAAATCAGTCTAATATTCTGATTTGCTGCTCAAAAACATGTATTCATCTTCTTCTTCTTCTTCTTCTTCTTCTTCTTCTTCTTCTTCTTCTTCTTATTATTATTATTATTATTATTATTATTATTGAAAACAGTTGAAAACAACTGAGTATAATTTTTTTCAGGTTTATTTGATGAATAGAAAGTTCAGAAGAACATGATTTATCTGAAATAGAAATCTTCTGTAACATTATAAATGTGTTTATTATCACTTTTGATCAATTTGAAGCATCCGTGCTAAATAAAAGTATTAATTTCTACCATTTCTTACTATAGTATAGTGTATAATGTTACAAAAGCTTTTTATTTCAGATAAATGATGATCTTTGGATCTCTGGGTCTAAAAGTTTGGAGTAATTATGATTTTTTTTTTTCCAATTATTTGATGATACAGTAAAAATACAGGCAAAATACAGTAAAACTGTGAAATATTATAACAGTTTGACAGAACTGTTGTCTATATATAATTTTTAGTGTAAAAGTGTAAAAAATTTAATTAATTCCTGTGATCGAAGCACTAATTACATGAATAAATTAAAATTTTAAAATACATTCTAATTTAAAAATCCCAATCACTAAATCCTTTGACTGTAGTATATATGTATACTATATATAATTTATTATTTCCTGTAACATATCGTGGATAGATTTATTAATCTTTAGTTATTGGAATAACATTGTTTCATAATACACAAATGTAAAAACAGACAGACTCATACTCACAGGTATCAGATTTGAGCAGACTGCCGGTGCTGCGGAAGTACTGTGGGTTCTCTATGACGGGAATCTTGGTCATGCCAATGATGACGGCGTCCGCGTTCATGTCAGAGGACGAGGGAGTGTTAGAGCCGTTAGACACATGATGAAGAGGACTAGCAGAGTCATCGTCATTACTGATGACTGAGGAAGGACCTGCGTCAAAGACAAAGATTTGCACTCAGAACCACTGTATTTAAAAGCAGTACATAAAACATTTCATCCCTGGCAAGAGTATACTGCTATTAAAATGCAATATGTGTTGGTATCAGCGTCCTGTCTCCATGTTTTGCAAAATAAGTGCCACAATAAACAATTTCCTCAACAAAATTAAACAACAAACATCATCAATAAAAACTGTTCAACTAAAAACATCAGAGCGAGGTCTCTCAGGGACAGCATGCCGATTCGAAAAGACTGACACGAGTCCAATTTAAAGTCAAATGATTTGGCAGAATCAGAAAGGAAAAATGTTAATACAAAAAGGAAAACAGTGGGGGGCTTCCTGTCTGACAGGATATTTGTACAGTGGGGTCCAAATGTCTGAGAACACACTGAAAATGTGGGACTGAAAATAAACAGAAAGGTTCAAAGCACTCATTTAAAAAAAGTACACTTTAGGACATAAAATGACATTGATTTGATAAATCAAATAAGCACAATAATGTGAACTTTTTTGTGGAGATGGTTAGATGTTCTTGATTCCATTAAAGCACAAGATGCTCTTTGGCTCATTGTCAAATCATACTGGAGAACACGATCATTATGTTTAACACAAAGTTCATGGAGCTGCTGCTGTCATTACAACATAACTAACAGACTAATAAACACTACAGACAAGACCCTCAGAATGACACAAAGTGTTCAGCCAGCCAGAATCAATCAAGTTTTAAATCCGTAACTGGAATAAAACATAAGGAACCAACTAAAAGAAATTAGTAGTGCACATTTAAACATCTTCAAGCGCCAAAGACAGTCAAAAAGGCTCAAAAGAATTGCCATCAGGGGTGCAGTTATTACATTTGCATGAAGTTTGGAATGTTTAACAATACATCCATCATCAATTATTCCCAGAAAAATATACTTGAGGGGAAAAAAGGCCATTTTAGCTGGTCATACGGTTTCACAAGAAAATACATTTTAGATTAAAAATTGTTTTTATTAAGACTTCAATTCATTTCTTCCAAATCACTGCAGTATGTCCCACTTCACTTCAGAGTCTTCATGTTGACAGCTAGTATAAAATCATGACTGATGGACAGAACATCCCAGTGGCCTTAAGGCAAGAATAGGGTTGATTAATCACAGTACATTAAGGCAATTAAGACATTAAAACATTTGTTTTGTATTAAAAGCTTTCTGAAATTATATTTAAATATGCAAGTGAGGCATTACCTAATTAAATAAGCACTTGTCTGCATACATTTCCAGAACATAAATCTTTGTTGGAAGAAGCCATGATTGAAATTCTTGTTTTATTTTGTCATTTTGAATTTCTCTTTTTATCACTCCATAAATTCGAAAATACTGTCAACAGAAAAAAGAAAGATTTACATATTACACATAAATTACATATATATGTAACACTAAAATGTTACATAAATCAAGTGATTGATATATTAACAAACCCCTCTGTATAAAAAATGTAGAAGTAAATAAAAACTCTGCTCACTTTGAGAAAATGACCTTTAAAGATATGTATGTACAGTTGCAAACAGATAAACTGAACTAACATAAACTTTTGGGTGTTTTCTTTCCACAAGTCTGAAAGACGACCAGTTATGGATACAAAATAGTAAAAAAGCTGTCCTAAGTTCAGTGGTTTGGCTGTCTTTGTACACAAACAGGACATCTACCAATCACAACCCATCCATAAAATCAGTCCACATGATTGTTTTATAGGAATGCTGTTCCAGGAACAACACAGGATGTTGATTTTGGAACATCTACTTGTACATGTTCAGTTACACAACAGTAACCCAAGTTAAACAAGCAAAAGAAGAAGATCACACTGCAGCAAAATCTATCATATCGTAACCCTGTAGTGTACCTCAGGTGTCAGATGCCACATTGAAATGAAAATGAGTCTGAGAAACACTACATACACAATGGTTGTATTGTCCTAAAAGGATACTTCATCAAAAAAATGTATTCTGTCATCATTTAGTCACCCTCATGATAATCCATGGTGGCTTCTGTTCTTCTGTGGAACCTGAAAGATGTCTCTGGTGTTTTTTTGTACATACACTCTCAGAGAGCTGTCACTGTCCACCTTTGTACCTAAAGGGTCTATATTGATTTTGACCTTAATTGTACATATTAGTACCTTAAAGGTCCAAAAGCATATCTTTTGAAAAAGTACTGCCCCAGTGACAGCTTTTGTACCTTTTTTCTGAGAGTGACAATGAAAGTCAGTTGCTGTTTTCAGGCCTAATGTATGGACGTCCAGTTCCACCACTGAATAAAAAATGTAAAAAGGTAATTGCGAATTTTTATCTCACAATTTTGACTTCTTTTTTAAAATTGTGAGATATAAATTCGCACTTGAGAGTTATAAAGTGAGTATTCTGAGAAACCAACTTGCAGTTCTGAGAAATAAAGTCACAATTGCAAGTTATGAAGTCAGAAATGCGAGGCATATGAACTCACTATTCTTTACAATGATTTTGTTCTTAGAATTGTGAGGTATAAACTTGCAATTCTGAGAATATATGCCATTTTTCCCCTCAAAATTGGACTGTATAACTAACAATTCTGAGAAAAAAGTCAGAATTGCAGGACAAAACTCGCAACTGTGAGAAAAAAGTCAGAATTGTGAGATACAAACTCTCAATTGTGATAAAAAAAAAAAGTCAGAATCATGAATGCAAAAAAGTCATAATTGCAAGTTATTGTGAGTTTATTTCTCGCAATTGTGAGTTTATATCATGCAAGTCTAACTTAATTTCTCAAAATTGCAAGTTTATATCTCGCAAATCGGAACTTATAACTCACAACTGTGAGTTTATATCAAGCAATTCCAAGAAAAAAGTCAGAATTGTGATTATATCTTGCAATTCTAACTTCATTTTTCAAAATTGCAGCTCTATATCTCGCAATTCTGACCTTATAACTCACAATTGTGAGTGTATATCTCTTAATTCTGAGGAAAAAAAGCCAGAATTGAGTTTTTATTAACCAGTTCTGAAAAAACTCAATTGCAAGATACTCGCATTTATGAGAAAAAATTCAGAATTGCGAATGCGAAAATAGTCAGATTTGCAAGTTTATTTTTTGCAATTATTAATTGCAATTCTGACTTTATAACTCACAATTGCGAGTTTATATCTCAGAATTGTGAGTTTTTATCACTCAATTCTGAAAAAAACTCAATTGCGAGAAAAAAGTCAGAATTGCAAATGCGAAAAAGTCTGAGTTAGTTCTGACTTTATTTCTCACAACTGTGAATTTATATCATGCACTTCTGAGAAAAAAGTCAGGGTTGTGACTATATCTTGGAATTTTGACTTCATTTCTCAGAATTGCAAGTTTACATCTCACAATTCTGAGAAAAAAGTCTGAATTGTGAGTTTTTAATCACCCAATTATTAGATAAAAAGTTGCAGTAACATTTTTAATTCAGTGGTGGAAATGGCTTCAATACTCATGTACTGACTCTCATTATATGGTCAAAAATAGTATCTTTTGTGTTGTGCAGAAGACAGAAACAGCTTGAATGACTGGAAAGATTGAGTCACGTTTCGTGTGCATCTCACACCACCTCATGACTCCTGAGTTTGATTACTACTCATGTCCCCTTGCACTTGTTCTTTGCAGGAACGGGTGGCTATTTCATAAGACACATGAAGTGACCACCCTGGTGAAAAAAAACAGCATATGCTGGTAGGCATGTTTTGATGCTGGGATGCTGGTTAGGTATGTTTTGGTGCTGGTTTAAGCTGGTCCTTTGCTGGTTGATGCTTGTCCTTGATCAGCAACATAACCAGCATAAACCAGCAAAGGACCAGCATAAACCAGCATCAAAACATACCTAACCAGCATATGCTGGTTTTTTCACCAGGGCAAGTATATCCATCCTTAACCCTGAATATAATTTAGCCCTTAAATCAGTGAAAATACTGACTGGTTGATAAGAATATTGCTGAATACCCTAATTCCAGCCCAGAACCTAAAATCTGATTGTTCTTCCAAGACCAGGTGATCCAGGAACCTGTCTTACACTTGGGTAAATCACATTAACCTTGAAATCATCTCAATTCTTCACTCGTAGATTGCCAACTGCACTTCTTCAACCGCGTTATTCATCAGCAAGTAAAAGACGGAGGCTGTCAGGACGCAGAACATTTGGTTGAATCAGCCAGCGGCATGTTGAATGATACAGCGGCAGTAGGTGCATTAGCCTCAGTGATATCTGAGAGAATAAAACAGGAAATTGGAGATCGGCCATGTTGCGATGACCCCTCTGATGGCACGCGACAGCTTAAAGCATTTACTAGAAAACCCAAGCGTCTTGTTACTGGCAAAAGTGTCTGTGAAAGTAATGACCAATTTTTAGAGGACGTCAACACCGTTTTTACAGTCATTATGACATCATCTGCTGGAGAAGATACTGATAGCTGTAGTAATGGAGCGAATGATGGACCCATTGCCACTGTGGCAGTTCTGGTTCTTCAATTTGATTGGCTGAGCGGCGTTTCGGCTGCGTTTCAACAGGGACTCTTCAATGTTCTTTTTTTTTTGTCAAATCTCGGTCTTTGCAGAGATACATATACACACTACTGTTCAAAAGTTTGGAGTTGGTAAGACTTTTATGTCTTTTATGCTGCATTTTTTTAATCAAAATACAGTACATCAATCAAATCAAATCAAAAAACAATATTTTTACAATTTAAAATAGCTGTTTTCTATTTGAATGTATACTACCAGTCAAAAGTTTTTTAATGTTTTTTAAAGAAGCCTTTTCTGTTCAGCAAGCCTGCATTTATTTGATCCAAAGCACAGCAAAAACAGCAACATTTCTGAAATATTTTTACTATTTAAAATAACTGTTTTATATTTGAATATATTTTAAAATGTAATTAATTTCTGTGATTTCAAAGCTGAATTTTTAGCATCATTACTCCTGTCACATGATCCTTCAGAAATCATTCTAATATTCTGATTTGCTGCTCAAAAAACATTATTATTATTATTATTATTATTATTATTATTATTATTATTATTATTATTATTATTATTATTATTATGTTAAAAACAGCTGAGTAGAATTTTTTCAGGTTTTTTTGATGAATAGAACGTTCAGAAGAACAACATTTATCTGAAATAGAAATATGTATTGAATTTTAGCTTTTGAATGGTATAGTGTATAATGTTACAAAAGCTTTTTATTTCAGATAACTGGTGAAATTTTGATCTTTTTATTCATCAAAGAATCCTGAAAAAAATGTACTGAACTGTTTTAAATATTAATAACAACAACAACAACAACAATAATAATAATAATAATAAAATGTTTCATGAACAGCAAATCAGCATATTAGTATGATTTCTGAAGGATCATGTGACACTGAAGACTGGAGTAATGATGCTGAAAATTCAGCTTTGAAATCACAGGAATAAATACATTTTAAAATATATTCAAATAAAAAGTAGTTATTTTAAATAGTAAAAATATTTTACAATATTACTGCTTTTGCTGTATTTTGAATGAAATAAATGAAGAGACTTCTTTAAAAAACATTAAAAATCCTACTGTTCAAAATCTTTTGACTGTTAGTGTATTTTAAAATACAATCTGTTAATGTTATTTAAATTTTTAATGTCACATGATCCCTCAGAAACCATTCTAAAATGCTGATTTGCTGCTCAAGAAACATTATTATTATTATGTAATAATTATTTGCTGTCAAACTGTTAGTTTTGATCAATTTAATGAGCCCTCACTGAACGAAAGTATACATTTCTTTAAATCCAGCCCAAACTTTTGAACAGGGGTGTATATATACAGCTTTAATAATTTTAGCATTTATATTTATATATTTTTATTGACACACAGAGCCATTACATGCATTTGATTGATTGACCTTTGGTTTAAGTACTTGTTTCATTGCAAAAATCATTGCAAATGGAGTTAAGCGACAGGGGTCAGTCTACAGTCTGGTGAGGGTGAAGAGGGCAAAATAATGAGAGAGAGCCGGCAGACGAAAGAGGAGACGATCAGGAGTGACCAAGTGAGCGGGGTCCTGACATTACAGCGCATGAGCCCGAGGCCGGACGACTCTCAGGCTGTACTATTGATCCTCTCTACTGCTCAAGGGGTAATTGAATGTTGAAGGTCTCTTGAGATACATGACACTCAGTGATTTACATGATGCTGTCTTTGAATCTAAACTCACAATTGTCCTATTCAAACATGATAATACATCTAACACAATTATGCTGGGTTAAAGTGATCAGCTTTGTAACACTGCTTTGGATCTTGCATGGGCTTTACAAACAGTTTCTGTACTGAGCTGATTTATTGAAACCTTGGGCAAGGACTTATTGGTTGTCTCTCTCGTTTTTTAATAGAATAGCCTGTAGCCCAAATTATATTTCAGTTTTTACATGTACACTAGGGCATCCTTTGGAAGCCTATTTCCACCACTAAATAAAAAATTGAAAAAAAGGTAATTACGACTCTTTATCTAACAATTCCGACTTTTTTCTCAGAATCACATGACACAAAATTATGTTTTATTAACAAGGTTCGGGAGGAGCGCGTTAGATACCTAGCCTAATTAACACAACAGGAGTCCACTCAATTTAATCAACGCTATGCATTCAAATACAGCTGACTTACCTCTATCCTTTGACGGTTTATCAGCATCCCTCCACCACCCCATCTCCTCATTCCGAGTTCTCACTACACCTAAGGGGGGTTCTCTGGGTTCGGGCCATTCCCGAGCTCGGAACCCTTCCCCGGACAGCACGCCAAACATGCATTACTATATTCCGGCTAATTATATGTAAGCGTGAACTTGTGAACTCACAATTCCGACTTTTTTCTCAGAATCGCATGCCACAAACTCACAATTCTGACTTTTTTCTCAAAATGGCATGAAACAAACTCACAATTCCGACTTTTTTCTCAGAATCGCATGAAACAAACTCACAATTACGACTTTTTTCTCAGAATCGCATGAAACAAACTCACAATTACGACTTTTTTCTCAGAATCGCATGAAACAAACTCACAATTACGACTTTTGTCTCAGAACCGCATGAAACAAACTCACAATTCCGACTTTTTTCTCAGAATCGCATGAAACAAACTCACAATTCCGACTTTTTTCTAAGAATCGCATGACACAAACTCACAATTACGACTTTTTTCTCAGAATCGCATGACACAAACTCACAATTCCGACTTTTTTCTCAGAATCGCATGAAACAAACTCACAATTCCGACTTTTTTCTCAGAATCGCATGACACAAACTCACAATTCTGACTTTTTTCTCAAAATGGCATGATACAATCGCATGACACCAACTCACAATTCCGACTTTTTTCTCAAAATGGCATGATACAAACTCACAATTCCGACTTTTTTCTCAGAATCGCATGACACAAACTCACAATTCTGACTTTTTTCTCAAAATGGCATGATACAAACTCACAATTCCGACTTTTTTCTCAGAATCGCATGAAACAAACTCACAATTCCGACTTTTTTTCTCAGAATCACGATACAAACTCACAATTCCGACTTTTTTTCTCAGAATCGCATGATACAAACTCACAATTCCGACTTTTTTCTCAGAATCATGATACAAACTCACAATTCCGACTTTTTTCTCAGAATCGCATGATACAAACTCACAATTCCGACTTTTTTCTCAGAATCGCATGATACAAACTCACAATTCCGACTTCTTTCTCAAAATTCAAAGTTTATATCTTACAATTTTGAGTTTATAACACACAATTACAAGTCAGTAATTCTGAGAACATCTTTTTTTCCCAATTCATAACTCGCAATTGCGAGTTTATATCTCACAATTCTGAGAAAAAAGTTGCAATAAAAAAAAAGAGTCAGAATTGCAACATTTTTTTTTTCAGTGGTGGAAACAGGCTTCCATAGTATCCAGTGCATGAGTCACCTCAAACTTTTATCTGAAGCAAAAAGTATTTGAAAATTGAACAAAAAGACAAAAGTATAAGACTGTGTACTTTACCCGCTTTAGTAAGGAAAAGAACTACAATCCCATGAAGCATTGTACATCAATCATTCTTTTAGGATATAATGAGGTCTACAAGCTTATTAACCTTCCTTATGCTTTTTTTTTTTTTTTTTACCTGTAAAAGTTTTTGCTTATGTGACTGGCCCTTAAGTGTTATTTTTGTACTATTTCAGATTAATAGTAACTATTAAATATTTTATTATGTATTTAAAAATGTTTATTGTACATAAAAATGCAGAAGGCACAGGTGAAACGCACTGGCTTGATTTCAGGTGTTTTGAATAAGGAAGTTTGTCTTCACATTCAGTGCATGGGCCAAAATACACACCGATCGTCTCAAACTGAACCAAGAGCTCTGTGTGTGTGTATCCGGTAAGGAAACCCGGCCATTGCACACTCTCAAACTCTTATTTTCTTCTTGCTAGCAGAGAGGAAGTGATCTATCGATCAGAGGAGTTAATGAGAAGAGATAGATAGACGGATGGATGGATGGATGGAATGATGGATGAGGGGGGAAGGAGAGCGCGTTGAGAGAGGACAGCAGCGGATGGATTGTTTTCAGGATTGGATTTCGGTTACACAGCAGTCCTGACCGGGACCCCAGCGCCGAACGCTCTCAGAGACACATTCAGGCCAGAACACAGAGGAAAATATCATATTCCCAAAAATAACAGAGATTGATTGTTTTTCTCGCTTTTAATGCTTGCTGCTATTTTTAAAGGCCGAAAATGCTCTCACCCTCTCGTGTGACAGTAAAACTCCAGCCCCTCTTCCTTCTGAAGACCCCAAGGTCACAGGAAGTTCAAGTAACAATGGAAAACACTCTCTTTTTCTGTCTCATGTTCTGCAAAAAAAAAAGATCCTAAAACCCCACACAACTAAATTAAGTTAAAAATATATTCTGCTGTTAGATCTTACTCATATTTACCAGCACTGTGTTCACAATGAAATACTAACATACTACATACTGCATAGTATATACTTTACTTGGCTGTACTTTAAAAAAAAAACTTTTGCATTACATATGCTGCCACATGGCCTTGTCACAATTTATGATTAATACAGCAAGTGATTTTAATATGTTGCTCATATTGTGTCTGGTTAATTTGTTACACTGGAAATGGAAGATCAAGTAAGACGCAATGCATAATAGGCACAAATTTACACTACCATTCAAATGTTTGGAGTTGGTATGATTTAATTGATGATTAATGATTGTAATATTGTAAAATATTATTGCAATTTAAAATAGCTGTTGTCTATTTTAATATCTTTTAAAATGTAATTTATATCTGTGATGTAAAACTGAATTTTCAGCATCATTACTCCAGTCTTCAGAAACCATTCCAATATGCCGATTTGATTATCAAGAAATATTTCTTGTTATTATCAATGTTGAAAACAGTTGTGGAAACCATGATACATTTTTTTCAGCATTCTTTGATGTATGAATACATACATACATACATACATATCATTAAATGTAATTTGAAATAAATAAATAAACAAATATACAAATAAATATTCAAATAATTATTCAAAAAAATTGGAGTTGGTATGATTTTTAAACATTTATGTCTCTTATGCTCTTATGCTGTGAATATAGTAAAAACTGTAACATTATGTAATAATTACAGTATAAAACAGCTATTTTAATTTGTGATAATGTTATATTTTAAATGTATAAAGCTGAATTTTTAGCATTATTACTCCAGTCTTTAGTGTCACATGATCCTTCAGAAATCATTCTAATATGCAGATTTGATGATCAAGAAATATTTATTATTATTATCAATGTTGAAAACAGTGGTGCGGCCTAATTTCTGTGGAAACCATGATACATTTGTTTCAGCATTCAGCAAAGTGTTAAAAAAATAGTTAAAATAAATTAAATAAATATATAAATAAAGAAAGAAATATCAATCAATCAATAAAGATACATTTAAAATATATATATATATATATATATATGTAAATAAACTGGCCCCAAACTCATCCATAAAACTATAAGTAGTATACATAGTGCGGAGTAAAAATCAAGCGACGTATGGTAGTACGCTTTTCCAAACATAGCCCAGCATTCCCTCGTGAGCATTTCGCTTTGAACGAACATGTCCAATGAAAACACAGATGGTCAGAAATTCAACAGAGTAATCTGAAAGCAAACTTTGCTAAAATCATCAACAATCCTTCTGTCCAAACAAAAAATAAGAGGAACGCTACAGTCGAATCCCTAAGCCGAGCTTTTTAAAGTGACAGTACTAATGATTTTCTTTTCTATCTAGGTGTCGTCACCTTGAGTGTTGTTTAAACTGGAGCGCATCACTCAGCATCTTCACCGCTTCGAAGGTAACCGCATAGTCCAAAGGTGAAAAGTTAGATTAGAAAGTTTTACTGAGACTCTTTCACATGTCTTCTTTTCAGAGTCGCTGAGAGATTTGTCTCAACACGAGACCCTTTGGATATTTTCAGGGTACAGAAAAGAAAACATTTGTCAAAAAGCGAACGCTTTCACAGGGTCAGTGGAGGGACTGTGGCTCTCAGGAATGGAGAGAGAAATCATATTGAGAGAACAGATGTTGTGAACAGAAGGGAGGACGGCAACCACCTAAATAAAACTGCCATGCAGGACATCAGGGATTGGCTAATGGGCTGCCTAACAGGTTTATACATAATACAACACATTATACCACTGAAATCAGAATACGGGAGATTGGATTAAAAGATAAACTTCCAAAGAACAAATCTCAAAAAATCTGCTGTCACACTTATATCCACAGTTTTCTGGCACTTTGGTTATTAATAGTTTTGGTTTATTATGGTTTTAAATCCAGTAAACATTAACTGAAATTAAATATATCCAAAAACCTAAACTAAAATTCAATCAAATAAATACCATTTTATTTCAGCTGGTTGCCAAGGAAATAATAAAAATAATAAAAACTGTATAGACAAAAATGACAAAATACAACAAAATAATAAAAAATGAAATGAATACAGAAAATATAGAACTAAAAACTCTAATAACAAATGAATACATTAACACTAGTCTATAGTTACATCTAAATTCTTATGTTTTCCCAAGAAAATGTCCTTGGTTTTCCTGTAACTAGCTATTTTCCAATGATTTGCAGTAGGGCTGAACAAATAATCAAATAAAATCAAAATCATGATCTGGTTTTGTGCAATTATCAAATAAAGATATCAGAGAATCTTATTCTTTTACACATGAGCAACGCATGATCCACTTTTTTCAGTAACTCCATCTAAATCTGAACGTCATCTAAAAGTTTGGGTCTCTTAGGACCACAATGCGCTCAAACCATCTTCTTAAACTTGTAATGAGAAGTGCTTATTTAAAAAAAATAAATACAGTTCCTGAAAGTATTCATACGCCTTCATTTTTCTCATGTTTTGTTGTGTTGCAGCCTTATGTTAAAAGGCTTTAAATTAAATTTTTCCCACACCAACCTACACCTCATACACCATAGTGACAAAGCAAAAAAAACTGGTTTTTAACATCTTGGCTAATTTATCTTAAAAAAAAAAAGAAACTGAAATGATTCCATTGCATAAGTATTCATATCCTTATCTGGGACAGCTGAAATATAGCTCAGGAGCATTCATATCGCTTGGTCTAGGGGTATGATTCTCACTTGGGGCGCGAGAGGTCCCGGGTTCATATCCCGGATGAGCCCCCATTTGTTATGGGGTCCGACAAAGCTGCACCACCACAGCCCCTTGTCCGGCCCGCACAATTAAATTAACAACACGTGACAAGCCCTCAAATTACAAGGTGCCTGGAGCTCTCCTCTCTCCCTGCTTGGCGTTTTTACTTTGAAAGTTTGTGTTTTCAAGCCATGTTGTACCTGCGACGCTGTTTAAAACCTTGTTTGTTTTAATGGTGTGTAAATTCATTGAATCACCTGTTTAACAAAAGGAGATTGACGTAGGGATGCGGGTGCCTTTTTGTTTCTTCATTTTTCTCCTGTTTTGAGGCTAGTAGGGAGGTAAGACTATATTGTTTCTTTGTTTTTTTTTTTATAGGAAAGAGGTTTAATGGGTAGTTAGTTTGTGAGTTTTGTTTATTATTTTGGCCTTTTCCCCCTCCTGAAGTTTTCAGTTTATTTGTCCCCTAATATGTATTATTAAATACTTTTTTTTGGTTATATTTCTTGGTTGATGGCTTGTTTAATTTAATTAGTGAAGCGAGAGATGAGACTCTGGGCACCTTTTTATTTACAAGATTCTCTGGTCTGATGAACCTCAATTCCAAGCATCATGTTTGAAGGAAACCAGGCACTGCTCATCACCTGACAAATACCATCCCAACAGTAAGTTTTGGTGGTAGCCTCATGCTGCGGGGATTTTTTTCAGTGGCAGGGACTGAGAGACTCATCAGAGGAGAAGGAAAGCATAATGCACCAACATATTGAGAAGGTTCATCTTTTAACAGGACAATGACCCTAAGCTTACAGCAAGCGTGGCTTATAGTCAACTCTGTGAATGTCCTTGAGTGGCCCAGCCACAGCCTGGGCTTCAACGCTATCAAACATTTCTGGAGAAACTTAAAAATGTGCATCTGCCTCCATCCAAGCTGACAGATCTTGAGAGGTGAAGAGATGAGGTGAAGAATGGCAGATAATTGCCAAATGCAGATGTGCAAAACCTGTCACATCATACCCAAAAAGACTTGAGGCTGTAAAGGTGCTTCAATTAAGTACTGAGTTAAGAGCATGAATACTTCTGCAATGTACTTATTTCAGTATTGTATTTTGAATACAATTAAAGTTATCACAAATCTGTTTTGTGCCATCATTATACTGTATGGAGTGCAGACCAATGTGGAAAAAAAGCAGTTTAACATAAGGTTGCAACATAACAAAATGTGAAAAAAAGGAGTATGAATATTTTTGCAAGGCACTGTAAAAGCTTAATAGTGTAACATTTGAAACTGAAGGTATTAAGACGTGAATATTAGTATTGTAATGTAAACTGTAAAACTGTAAACTGTAAAAATGTAACAAAAACATATAAACTAATATACTTATTTTCTTAAATACTCCTTATTTATTTTACAATGAAATAGTATTATAACAATAATGTGTATTAATTTGTTTTATTTTTTTTTATTAGTTTTATTATTATTATCAATCTTACTATTTTCTTATGTACTTTTATTTTACAATAAAATATTATTACAACAGTAAAATCTTTACATTTATTATCATTAGTAGTAGTAGTAGTATATCAATGATAAGAAACAACAATAATAATATTGATATATAAATCCCATTTTATATATTAATTTTATTCCTGTAGCTCAAACTATAGAGTATGGTGCTAGTAATGCTAGTAATGTTTTGATTCCAAGGGAATGCATGAATTAATTAAATGTGCACTTTGAATGTAATGTAAATAGCTTTGGGTTAAAATGCATAAATGAAAATATAAAATGTAATGGCCAAATTGTGTGGCACTACAAACAAGAACAGCAAACCTAGAATTCAAAAACCTCGCTAAATCACAATTGCAATTTTATCAGGAAATTTGCATTTAGATTTTTTCTCACTCAAATCATGTAGCCCTAATTAGAGGTGTAGAGTAACTAAACATTACACCACTTGACTGCTTATTAATATGTTTTAAGTCTAAATATATCAGTTTTATTTTGTCTGTTTGTTTGTTTTTGTACCAGATCCAAACAAAAATAAATAAATAAATACAAATCTGAATGCATTATAAATTATATCAATGCTAGTTATACAAATGAAAAGATATTGCCCTAAGTTAGAAAACATTATGTAAGCACTTTTTTCCCTACAGAATTTCCTAACACTGCTTAGTATCTGGTCAAAAGCGTCCATCACAGAGCAATAAGATACCTTTCCTTTGCAAACCACATGAGCTACGATCGTCTGTAGAGCCAACAGTGCAGGACCTACAGTTTATACTTAATATTTAATTCATACCTACATTAACACCTACATTTGAATAATAATCAATACCTACATTTATACTTAATATGAGTATAAGAGTGATTTTCTTTCCTAGCATACACCACTTTTAATCTCCACTTTTAAATTGGTTCCTTACAAACCAGTAAAGATGCCTGTAAACCACCAAGTAACTGCCCTGCTGTAGTGAGGCTGGTTGTGTTATTGTCATGCCTTGTACAAATTACCACTCACAACGAACTGAATAGGGACAAAAACCTCATTTCAAAAGAGCTTTTCGCTTTTTCCGAGTTGCACCCGGGGAACTCGAACATTCAAAGACGCCTAAAGGTCTTTGCAGAAACGCAGCCAACTTTACCTTCCAGTTTGTGCGTCTAAGCCAAACACTGCTTCTGTGCTCAGATGTCTGTGATATCAAGCTGCATTACTCCTCCCATTTTTCACATCTGTGTTTGTGTGTGAGAGACACACAGAGAGAGGCAAAAGAGGAAATTCTTCCACCTCACTCTGGGACATGAGACGGGTTGTTTTTTATGCGTGTTGAACAGCATTTCTGTCTGGCCGACCAAAGCCACGATAGCAGCAGCAGCACTGTGTTTTTTAAAGTAATGCATTTTATTAAATGCAGCACCATCTCTTGTTTGTTTTCATGAGATCTTGATAAATCAGACACTTAAATTTGATTTGCAATCTTTTTGAAGAAATAACAATACATCATATTTTACACTCCCAAAGAACTTGGAGCTGTTATATCTATAATCTTAAGAAAATCAGAACTTAACAATTCAATGTACAAAACACAGACAATCAAACAAAGAAAAACATCAAATCATTTAGGAATAAAATTATGACTACATCAAAGCAGCTGTGCACGTCCAGTTAAAATGAACTACACTTTTCACTCTTATGTTAGTTTGTTTGTACTGATAAACAATATATACAATTTTCACAAAATACAGTGCTGAAACTACGCAAAATGCAAAAGCAGTCTTTTTCATTTAAAGTCAACATTAAACATTATTCGTCCAAATTTTACTTTCATAATGTGATGCATTTCTGTATGAAATGAGATTTCACACACAATTTAACTGTGAAAAAGTTCCCATACGAAGATTTGGTGACTGCCAAAATGGAAGGCCGTTCAACGGTGGACATTTTTCTTTTTCTTGACCAATCAATTATTTGCAGTAAGCCTATGAAAATGTACAGTTGAGGTCAAAAGTTTACATACACCTTGAAGAATCTACAAAATGTTAATTATTTTACCACAATAAGAGGGATCATACAAAATGCATGCTATTTTTTTAGTACTGACCTAAATAGTACTGACCTTTCACATAAAATAGATTTACATATAGTCCACAAGAGAAAATAATAGTTGAATTTATAAAAATGACCCTGTTCAAAAGTTTACATACACTTGATTCTTAATACTGTGTTGTTACCTGAACGATCCACAGCTGTTTTTTTTTTTTTGTTTTTGTTTGTTTAGTGATAGTTGTTCATGAGTCCCTTTTTTGTCCTGAACAGTTAAACTGCCTGCTGTTCTTCAGGAACACCTTTCTTAAGAGCCGGGGGGGGGGGTGAAAACTTTTTGAATTTGAAGATCATTGATTTTCAGCTTATTTTGTCTTCTGGGAAACATGTAAGTACTTTCTGTAGCTTCTGAAAAGCAGTACTAAATGAAAAAATCTATATAATATTTAGGCAAAATAAGAAAAATGTACACATCTTCTTTCCTTTCAAAAGTTTTGACCCCTTATGCTCTTAATGCATTGTGTTTTCTTCTGGAGCATCAGTGAGTGTTTGAACCTTCTGTAATAGTTGCATATGAGTCCCTCAGTTGTGTGAGAAGATGGATCTCAAAATCAGTCATTGCTGGAAAGGGTTCAAATACACTAAAATGCTGAAAAACCAAATGATTTGTGGGACCTAAAAGATTTTTCTAAAGAACAGCAGACAGTTTAACTGTTCAGGACAAACAAGGGACTCATTAACAACTATCACTAAATAAAAAAAGCACAGCTGTGGATCATTCAGGTAACAACACAGTATTAAGAATTAAGCATATGTAAACTTTTGGATGGGGTCATTTTTATAAATTCAACTATAATTTTCTCATATGGATTATATGTAAACGTCTTTTATGTGAAATATCTTATTCAGGTGAGTACTAAATAAAAAATAACATGCATTTTATATGATCCCTCCATTTTTTGGTAAAAAATACATTTTGCAGATTCTGCATGGTGTATGAAAAGTTGACTTCAAAAGACTTTTTATTCAAGACTGTATTATTAAAGTAAATCAAACTAAGAGTGAAAAACATGACTGAAAATGTCATGCACTCAGGCAATCCAAGATGTAAGATGAGTTTTTCTTCATCAAATTTGGAAAAATGTAGCATTACATCACTTGCTCACCAATAGATCCTCTGTAGTGAATGGGTGCCATCAAAATGAGAGTCCAAACATCTGATAAAAACATCACAATAATCCACAAGTAATCCACACCAGTCCATCAATTAACATCCTGAGAAGTGAAAAGCTGCATGTTTGTAAGAAACAAATCCATCATTGACATGTTTTTAACTTCAAAACATTAAAAATATGAGTCCATAATCCACACTAACACTTCCTTTAGTGAAAAAGTCCATCGCCTGTTGTCCTCTCACATCAAAATCCACCAACATATTTGTTTAGAACTGTTTTGGACTGTTTTGGCTTGTAAACAGTGCTTGATCTGTGACTATTTTTATCCTGATTCAGATGAAATGCATTACTGTGGACAGAGGACTCATTTGAAGTTAAAAACGTTTTAATGATGGATTTGTTTCTTACAAACTTCCAGCACTTTGCTTCTCAAGATGTTAAAGGAGAAGTCCACTTCCAAAACAAAGATTCACATATAATGTACTCACCCCATTGTCATCCAAGATGTTCATGTCTTTCTTTCTTCAGTCGTAAATAAATTATGGTTTTTGAGGAAAACATTTCTGCATTTTTCTCCATATAATGGACTGATATGGTGCCCTGATTTTGAACTTCCAAAATGCAGTTTAAATGCAGTTTCAAATGATCCCAAATGCGGTTGTACACAATTCCATCCAAAGAAGAAGGGACAAAAACTAAAATACAATGTAAATACTTGTTAATCTCAAACACTCGTCTTGCCTTTCTCTCCCTGAACTCTGTGTATTCTGGCTCAAGACAGTTAGGGTATGTCGAAAAACTCCAATCGTATATTCTCCCTCAACTTCAAAAATCATTTCAAAATCATCCTACATCGCTGCAGAAGTACCGACACAGTCTTTGCAAAGTGAACATGCAAAGAACATCAAAAACCCTTAACAAAAAAGGGTAAAACAACGATATAGGATGATTTCGAAGTTGAGGGAGAACATGAGATGGGAGTTTTTTGACATACCCTAATGGCATGAACAGGAACAAAAACAGTTTAGACAGAGTAAGACAAGACAAGCGTTTGGCATTAAAAAATATATAAATTGTATTATTTTTATTAAAATAACAGATCGTTACACTCGATAAGACCCTTCTTTCTCGGCTGGGATTGTTTACAACCACATTTGGGATCATTTGAAGCCGCATTTAAACTGAATTTTGGAAGTTCAAAATCGGGGCAACATATCAGTCCATTATATGGAGAAAAATGCTAAAATGTTTCCCTCAAAAAACATAATTTCTTTACGACTGAAGAAAGAAAGACATGAAAATCTTGGATGACAATGGGGTGAGTACATTATTTGTAAATTGTTGTGTTGGAAGTGAACTTCTCCTTTAACTGATGGACTGGAGTGGTGTGGGTTACTTGTGGATTATTGTGATGTTTTTATCAGCTGTTTGGACTCTCATTCTGACGGCACCCATTCACTGCAGAGGATCCAATGGTGTACAAGTGATGCAATGCTTCATTTCTCTAAATGTGTTCTGATGTAGAAACAAGCTCATCTACATCTTGGAGTAAATTTTCAGCACATTTTCAGGTGAACTATTTCTTTAAGAATATCCTCTATTTAATTGGTGGTCCGATTTCCTGCCTCAAATGAAATGAACAACCTGCGTGTCATCTGATATTATTTTAGTAATAGTATGGACAACAAATTATACACAATCAAGAAATATATTAAAAGTGTTTTATCTGCATTTTTACCATACAAAAAATATGAAAGGAAGACACGGTGTTTTGTTAAAATGAGCACACTGTCTGGTTTCGCACATATGTGTGTGTGTTTTCAGTGCGTGCAAATCTTTATGGTTCAGCTGTCATTTTGCTATCTGGTCATTAAATGTGTGAACAGGGTGAAAAAAGGCCCATCTGGCATGATTCATTTATGAGCGACTCCATTTGGGTGCGATCTGGGCTTCTGTCTTAAAGCATCCAGGGTTCATTTGCCCACTGACACAAATTCTAGCAGCTTACAAACCCACTGATGGATTCACCCACTTATTCCACTCAGCAAAAGCACGAGACCAGGTCACACCGTTCCCCACTGCGGACCGGGTTAGTTAGAGAACCGTTCTTCTGCAGCAGCCAATAAGAATCCGCCCTGTCTAAAGTGAGCTATCGTATGATTGGCCAGAAGGCTTGGCAGGCTGCAGGTGGGGTCGGCCTCAAATTCTTGGTCCAGTTCAGTCTGGTGTGACCAGAGTCATTCTTATCTCGCCACAACCTCGACGGGAACATTGTGAAATAAAACAAAACCTAAAAAGAAGCCAAAACACAACAGAACATAAAAAACACAACACAACATTAACATAATGAAACCAACAAATAAGAGAGAACAACACAATAAAAAGAACAAGAAAATACATAAAGCAATGACAACTGAAATGTCTAATAATAAATTAATTAATAAAAAGAAAAAGAAAATACTTTTAAAACATAATTTCAAACTGTTCCAGGCTTTTTGGAATGCGTCATTAGAATAATCAAACTTGAATGTTGTAAGTATCCAGAGGTTAATGACAGACATACAGATGAGTGATATAGTTAGTCCTAGTGCTTTTGTATGAAACAAAGAAGCCATTAAACTTCTAATCAAGCGTAACAACACTGGAAGTGATTCTACAACATTACATATGCACAATGAATCACACCTTTCCTCAATTTTACCTAAAATTTCACCAAATTCCAACCTACATTTCTCAGCATAGCACAAAACAGCTACCAACCTTAACAAAAGGTATAATGCAATAGGCAGTATTAATTTAGGATTATTATAATAGCGTTTATTATTTTAAATTAGCTTCTTGTATGTGTGTATATATGTGCTGTCAAAATTAGCGCGTTAATGCAGGCGATTAATTTTGCGGGGCTAGGGTTCAATTACATGCACACATGCGGCGACGTGTGCTGTAGCCTGTATCATTTCATTTTAAAGCGCAAATGAAACTACAAGCATGAGTGTCAGATCCGCGTCACGCTCAGCAGCGGCAGCTCTTAAAGTAATAGCAGCCAAATAAGCTAATAACCCAGCTGCTGTGATGTCTGCCATTCAGAGAACAAAAGAAAAAAGAGGAAATCAGTAACTTTTGTAGCTTTAAGGATTCATCTTTATTTAATTTAGTGTTTAGTGTTTGACAAGGGCACAGGTAATTAATGGGTTTATGTGAAGATTGTTTTAAGTTCACTTAAATTACAAGTTGTTATTTTTTAAAGTCTACTATAGTAAATGTTAAACTTGATAGCTCTCAGTTATACTGTAATGCTGAATGGCTATTGTCAGTGGTTAAATAATAGGAAAAAAATAACAATTTCCTAGAGACATCAGTAGTATTAGTATCAGTGATACTCACCTTCAGTCATACAATACATATTTAACAAATATTGAAAGTATACATTAATTTGAAGATTGAATGTGAAATTATTGCAATATAAAAGTATATTTAAAAAATTTAATTAAAAACAATGTGATTAGTTTTTTAATATATAGGAAGAGTTTATTTGCAAAAACTCAATTTTTTTTAATTTTCAAAAATAATTTTTATTATGTTGTCATGTTTTTATTGTATTTTATTGTGTTAGTTAGCTGTATTTTTTGTTGTTTTTTACCTTAATAATTACTTAATAACCCAACTGCAGTTTGATTGAGATTAATTGGAATGCACAATGAAAAAAGTTTTTTTATTTGATTTACCAACATTTGTTAATGTTTTGCAGTTTTTAAAAGTTAAGTTCAATATTAGTTTATTTATTTAATAATTAGATGAAAGTTTATTTAATAATAGATTATACATTTTCATTTAATATTTTTATTTTATTTTATTATTTTTTTTATTTATTTTATATTTTATTTCAGTTAACTAAAACAGTTTTAACAGTTATTATTTAAGTTTACCTTAGTGGTAACACTTTACAATAAGGTTCACATTAGTTAACATGAACTAAGAATAATCAACACTTCTACAGCTAATCCTAGTTAATTTCAGCATTTACTAATGCATTACTAAAATCAAGTTGTGTTTGTTACAATAGCAAACGCACTGTGAACTAACATGAACAAACAATGAACGACTGTATTTTTATTAACTAACATTAACAAAAATTCATAAATAGTGTAATAAATGTATTGTTCATTGTTTGATCATGTTAGTTAACACATGAACTAATGTTAACAAATGACACATTGTAAAGTGTTACCCACTTCACAATACGGTTAATTACTTAACAATAATTAATGTATTATAACTAATATTAACTAACAATGAGCAATGCATTTGTTACAGTATTTATTAATACATTAATAAAAGCACTACTCTTTGCTAGTTCATGTTATCTCAGGACCATTAAATAACATTAACAGATAAAACTTTTGATTTTAATAATGCATAGGTAAATGTTGCAATTAATATGAACTTTATACATGATTAATACATGCTTTACAAGTTTCTTTCATTGTTAGTTCATTTTAACTGTAGTTAACTAATGGAACCTTATTATAAAGTGTTACCGTTTTAGTTAACAAAACTTGGAAATACAGTTGGAGTATACAAACTGTATGATGGGAAGAGCACATGAATATTAATTACGTCACATAACATTGACGACACTTAAGTGGCCACTAGCTACAATGCGCTTCCCATGTTAAAACAGGCATAATTGTCCCTGGAGGGAGTTAATGGTTAAAATTTTATGGAGCAAACACTCAACATTAATAACAAAATGCTCAATGTGCCAGTTAAAATCAGAAAATAACAGAAAGCCAACACACTGATCTGTACTGAAAGTTACACCTTTTTCCAAGCCAGTTTTCAGATCTTACCGTTTGTATCAACTTTAAAAACAAAAACAATTTTATGCTTTATTTTATGCTTTATGGATGTAGTTTTGCTTGTACTGCACCAATGATCTCTAACCAGAGAAAAGACAGCACAGGATCTCTCAATAATAAAAACATCCTGAAGTAAACAAGGGTTAACAGTGCAACAGAATAAACTGGCGTTTTCACCAAATGGCCCCTGTTATCTACCTGCATTTACTGGTACAAATATATAACTGTAATTTTTTTTAGGCACGTACATTTATGCGTGATGTGCTTGTTACGCAAGTGAATGTGTGTGTGTGAGATCTCAGCTAATGGTGATTCATGCTCTGTGAGAATGATTCATCGTTGGAACAGAGTAACTATGACGCTTGTAACTATGGCAACAGTGCATGTGGTGGGAAGGCAGGTCCACCCCCAAGCTCTTAACACACACACACACACAGGCTTCAAGAGCCGATGCACTCTGAATGACAGACGGAAGTTGCCGTTCAGTAATGACAGTTTTTATATCGCTCAATCAGGGCTTATTTTGGTCATCTTAAAGAATTCAACTACATGAGTTCTTTAACCCTTTCCTGACAAATTCACCACTAGCAAAATGACCACATTCAAACTGATTTTGTATGAAATGTATGAAAAACAATGAAAGAAATGGTATATTCTTATATTAGAGTGTCCATGTTACAAATGCAATTAAGAATCTATAATTACAAGCAGACACACAAAAGTAAGTTTAGTTATATATTGTAATTACTTAGTAATTATATTGTAATCACATAGTAATATGAACGCTAACAGAATTGTTCATCATATAGTATGTAAATACTATAAATACAACACTGCAAAAAATGCTTTTCCTATTTAGTTTTTTTTGTCTTGTTTCCAGCCAAAATATCTAAAACTTCTTAAATCTAAAAATTCTTATTGTCTTGTTTTCAGAAAAAAAAAAAGTCCAAATTAAGTGGGGTAAGAAAAATATCTTATTTCAAACAGAAAACAAGTTTTTGCTTATCCCATTGGCAGATGATTTTGCTTGATTCAGATGATTTTGACTTTTTTTTCTGAAAACAAGACAACAATTTAACTTGTCTAGAAAATCCTTCTTGATTTAAGAATTTTTAGATATTTTGGCCGGAAACAAGACAAAAATCCAAGTTAGAAAAGTATTTACTTGCAGTCAAACTATAATCAATCGACAGCATTTGTGGCATAATGTTGATTACTCAAAAATAATTACGACTCATCTCTTGTTTTCTTAAGAATATAAATGTTTATGTTATGATCAGGCACTTTGATTTCAGTGATGTTATTGTTAACAATTATATTTATTTATTATTATTTATTTATTTGCTCGCAGTTGAAATAAAGCTGAATTAAAACGGAAATTAAATATTAGACGAAACACTGAAGCATAAAAAAAACTTGAACAGCAACAATTAACTGAGTAGTATTAAAAGTACTAAAGCTGTAATAAAAAAAAAATGAAAGTTAAACATAAATATTCAAACAGAAACTAATGAAAATTGCAAAAGCAGAAAAATTAAGCTAAAATTAAAATGAAAGCTAAAAATTTAAAAACAAAAGGAAATTAGTATATAAATAATACTCAAATAATTTAATTTAATTTTTTAACACTAAAATCATGTTACCATCCATATTGTTTACATGCTGTCATGGTACTGTTGAAACTTTAACATTTTAACATTTTTAAATTGGCAGCATTCACTTTCATTGCAAATGTCTTCCAACCTAAACTTGAAAAAAGAAAGAAAGAAAGAAAGAAAGGTAAAAAAATATATAAATTACATCAGTGGTTGTACATCTCTGTGACCTTTTTTTAGTGAACTTGGGTAAATATTTGTGTACAGTAAGTTTTTAAACAATAGTGCATCTAATTTATCATCATAAAATTATGTTATTGAATGTACATATTGACATTATAATGGTCAATGCCACCTTGCTCTCTAGCCATCCCATAACGGTCAAGCGCTTGAATGCTCGAATGCACTTGAATATTGAATGCTCTCTTCACAATAATGAAGCATCAGTGCGCTCAGATACACTGTAATGTGACCTTGACCTGTCGGCTGGACATTTACTGTGGTACTGCGCTCAATAAATCCAACATCCACTGCAGTCACACGCCTCATATAGATCAGTGACACAAGTTGACATTTAATGCTTGTTTAAAATAATGTGAGCAAAATATGAGTTGAAATCGCTTATACATTTAGAAACTAATATTTTTCAGTTACAAAACGCACATTGGTACTAGACTAGTGATCGCAGAAACTCATTTTGACTCATCCTTCAGTTTGTAAAGGCAAGAAAAAATTGCTTTTAGAGTAATGCTCTAACAGTGGACGTCTATGGAGCAAGTGCATCAAATGCTTTAAAGGTAGAAATATGCATCTTGTTTTTGGTTAAAGGACTTCAATTAATTCTTCTGTATAAAAATGTGTTAGTTTAGCTATAAATTCATATTTTAGTGGTGTACATTCTAACACACTCTCATGGCAATTCATCACTATGTTATGTTTCAATAATTAGTACAGTCTCATTTGTATGTTTTCATATACTCTGCTTACGCTCCAGTAACTGTCATGTTACTCAGTTTAATTGTACATGTGAAACTGCATTCTCATAAAATAATTATGTTTTCCTGTTAGATCAGGTTAGACTTGCTGCTCAAAGTTACCAATAAAAATAACTTACATTTTATGATAAAGTCCCATTAGTTAATGTTTAGTGTGTTTATGCATTGACTACACTCTAAAAAATGCTGGCTTATTTTTTTAACCCAAGTGCTGGGTTTAACTTGTTGGGTCATTTTATTGGGTTATTTTTTATATTTTTCACCCAGGTGATGGGTAGTTGCTGGGTCATTTTTAACGCTGGGTTATTTTCTTTCTACCCAACCGTTGGGTTAAGCCTGTCTCTGACGAAACAGCCCAGCTGTTGAGTTACAGTCAGAGCGTGGGCTTTTTGCGTTCTCTAAAGGAGAGAGCGGTTCTCAGTGCCACCAATTTAGTGCACTTTTTCAGCAAAATAAAGGTTTGTATACATTTCATTTCATTTGTAAAGTCTTTACTGTGCTGTAAATTGTATTATTTATGCAATGCAACATAAGGACAAAGTGTCAGTCAGCTGCGTGATGGAAACACCTTTTGCCTTGCATAAAATAAATGGATTTTATTCATTATACAGAGTTTAATTTAATTTGATTGTACAACGTTCTCTAATCTCTGTTTGTTTATGGGCAGGTTTTTTAGTCAGTCATGGCATCTTTCAGGCAGTGGTCTGACGTTCGCAGTTACCCTGCTGAACAGAACCCCTTACCGGCTCAGATTTTGGCAACAAACTGGCTTGAGAATTAGCGATATTTCTGTAAAAAGTGATTACAGAGAACAGTTGAATACACTTAAATTAAAATGCTACTTTTAAATGTTACATTTTTATGTCTAAAATGCTTGTGAAATGAGTTTAAGTATGTAATGTTGTAAACTATGCTGTATTCACCCAAATAAATTTCATTTGTCTAATATTTTTGTCCATGGGTATTGCTTAATAATCAATGTTCATCTTTTGATTACTGTTGCCTCTAATAATTCTCTGTGTTTTTTTTTTTTTTTATAAGTTCCAATCCACTTAATGAATTCCATCAATATAATCATTTTTAAACAACATTTGACTTAAATAAAATAACCCAGCATGTTTGGTAAAAACATTTAATACAACCAGCTGGGTCAAAATAACTCAGCATGTGTTCTGTCCAATATTTACCCAGTGCTGGGTTGCCAAATAACCCAAGTTGAGTTTTTAACCCAGCATTTTTTTTAGAGTGTAATATTAAAGGAACACTCCACTTTTTTTAAATAGGCTCATTTTCCAACTCCTCTAGAGTTAAACAGTTGAGTTTTACTGTTTTTGAATCCATTCAGCTGATCTCCAGGTCTGGCGGTAGCTCTTTTAGCATAGCTTAGCATAGATCATTGATTAGACCGTTAGCATCTCGCTCAAAAATGACCAAAGATTTTCGATATTTTTCCTATTTTTAAAACTTGACTCTTCTGTAGTTACATTGTGTACAAAGACGGATGAAAAATGAAAAGATGTACCATGGGTGCAGGAGGGGCAATGATATTACTCTGCAACTACACAAACTTAGTGCCGGTCACTTTCAGACGCTGCGTAATATCATTGCACCTGCTGCACCCATGGTACGGCAGCAAAGTTCCTTGATTATTACGCCGGAATGAGAGTATAGTTCCTAGCCATATCAGCCTAGAAAATCATAATTTTTCATTTTCTGTCAGTCTTAGTACACAATGTAACTACAGAAGAGTCAAGTTTTAAATAGGAAAAATATCTTAATTATATATGGTCATTTTTGATCGAGATGCTATTGGTCTAATCAGATTCAATGATCTATGCTAAGCTATGCTAAAAGTGCTACCGCCAGACCCGGAGATCGGCTGAATGGATTCAAAAACGGTAAAACTCAACTGTTTAACTCTAGAGGAGCTGGACAATGAGCCTATTTCCAAAAAAGTGGAGTGTTCCTTTAACTAACAATGAGCAATACATTTACAGTATTTATTAATCTTTGTTAATCTTAACAAGTTAATGAACTAACAACAGCTGTTGTTTTAAATAATATATTAGTTTAATAAATATAATAAATTTAATAATAAAATTAATATTAACTAAGATTAATAAATGCTTTAGAAGTATTTTGGTAATGCTTCCATTTAGGGGCCAGTTCTCACTATTAACTAGCTGCTCATTAGCATGCATATTACTAGCATATTGGGTGTTTATTAGTACTTATTAGCACATATTAATTCCTTATTCTGCACGATCATATTTTAGACCCCTTCATCCTAAACTTAACAACTACCTTACTATTAATAAGCAGCAAATTATAAGTTTAAGGCAAAAGTCATAGAACTGATCCTTACACTAAAGTGTGACCTTTTGTAAAGTTCTGTCCATTTTTCTATATGCAAACAGAATTTTTCTAATATCCATTTGAAAGTCACTGGTTTACCAGAGTAGGCAGGAGACGTATCTAACTTGGAATTAACTTTCTCATGTGGCTATATGTGATGTTTTAAATCTGCATGTTTCCAGTGCAAAGTCTTGCTCTATAGACTTCTATTTTAAATCCATTATAACACCATTATTATATATTATAACATGTTCTTGGTTAGCTTGAGTCGAGTTGAAAGTACAAATGTTGCTTTGAAGGAACCGACAGGAACATTCCTATAAAAAGCTTCACATCTGATGGTGGAGAGAGGAGAACTGTGGGATAGTGGTTGAGGTGAACCTTTCGTTTGTTAACCAAAGGCCACGAGTCCAGGACTGATGATACTTCTGACCTTGACAAGCTTCATTGATTTTTTTGATTCGTCCAAACCAGAGAAAACCGATACCTGCCCTCTGAATCATTGATAAGCAGAAGGTTGCTGACTCTCTCTCTCTCTGTGTGTGTGTGTCAGGCAGATGGAGCGCTGCATCTCTGCAGACAGCCTCACTTCCTGAACCAGAGGGCTACAATTTCACCTCCTTCCATTCCCACTCCACTTCCTCTTCTCTCTCCGTGGTGCAAGGTCTGCATTTCTATACGGTGCAGTGAGATACTGCATTTGTATTTGTATCTACAGTGGGGTCTGAAAGTTTGGGAACACACTGGAAATCTGGGATCAAAAATCTAGAACGTTTTCACTCAAATTGTGATTTTTATGTTGTATAAAAGTCACGAAAGCACGATTAGAAGCAAAACAAAATAGGAATTTAGCATGAAACCTTCATATAGGTAAGTAATCATGCATTTCGTCCTTGTGGACAACCAAGGAGGCTCTGACGCACACACTCAAGACCACTGTGCGAAAATAAGCCCCTCAGGACGTCTAACTCGACACTTCCTCTCAGAGAAACCACAAAAACAATCACACGCTCTCACTCAGACCAACTGACTATCAAGCTGTCAGCAGCCAAGACAAACGCAAACACTCGTTCATGTGAAAAAAAAAAGGCTAGACGGCTTAATGTTCAAGCATCAAACTTAAAATCTGCTTTAGAGGTTAATTAGTAAATGACAGAGAATGTGCTGAGATCATTTTCTAAAGCAAGCAGCACTATTGCTACTGCTCAGGATTAGTGAATTCAACAAATCTCTAAAGATGTGGTCACATTTAATGATGTTTGGGGAAATTTCAGACTGTCCTCCCCAAAAAAATGACTTGTATGTGCAAACAGATCTATATTTACACCGTCGTAAAAATAACAACAGTGTCGTGTTGTGTGTGTCACGAAATGACGCATGGACTGTCGTTACAATCAAAGTGCTGGCTTGTTTAAATGCATTGTGTGGACTTTTCATTTGGCAGATGGTTTGGAAAGCAATTTACAGTGCACGCAAGGTATAATTTTATGTGTATGTAGTATGTGTGTTTCCTGGGATCAAACCCATGATTGTTGCACTGCTGTAACACAATGCTCTACCAATCTGCAAAAAATGCTCTTCTTACTTAGATTTTTTTTTGTCTTGTTTCCAGCCAAAATATCTAAAAAAAAAAATAAATAAACCAAGAAGGATTTTCTAGACAAGCAAAAATTATTGTCTTGATATTTAAAGATTATTTTGCTTGCCCCATTGGCAGATTATTTTGCTTGTTTCAAGCAAAAACTCACTTAATTTTGACTTGTTTTTTTCTGAAAACAAGACAATAATGTTTGCTTGTCTAGAAAATCCTTCTTGGTTTAAAATCATTTTAGATATTTTGGCTGAAAACAAGACAAAAAATCTAAGTAAGAAAAAAAGTTTTTGCAGTGACATCCTAACCAGCGATGGGAATACCGGCGTTATAAATTAACGGCTTTACTAACGGCATTACTTTTTTCAGTAACAAGTAATCAAACAAATTACTGTTTCCCCCGTGATGATGCCATTACCTTTACTGACAATAAAATGGGCCGTTACTATAATTGAGCTCACTGAAGCGGTTTTCATCCGAGTAGGCTGTCTCTCATTGCGTTGATTTACGGAGGTGATGTGGGTGTTTACCTACATGTTCATCATGTTTCATCTTAAGTGAATGTTTAAAATTTGAAAAGTGGAGCCGCTTGTGGGCATGAATACACTAGAGACAATGAGTTTAGACGGGAAAAATCTGAGCTCGCGATGGTATCATACATATTACTTTAGCAGAGAATATTTGTTTTCAACATGACTTACTTCTTTTAAAATCAGACATTTTTCAAGCTTTCTACAGATATATTTCTCATGTCTATGTGGCAGGTATTCACTGAAATTCAAGTTGTTTTGTTTACGTGTCTGTGAAGAGAGGTGACAAAGACAGCGACGGCAGAGAGCGCACCCTGTTTATTTTCTTTACAAAAGCACAATGTTTTGTTGTTATTATGACTATACACAAAAGTAGACTTTGCAGTTTTAAACAATATAACTTGATATTTAGCCCCTGGAAGGTGTTTCTCACATTGTCCCACAGCAACATTAAAATAGTGTAGATTAGTGTTCAATGTTTTATTCATTTAACAATATATAATATTTGGGGGCATCCAAGTTATTTGACATATTTGAACATTTTTTTAAAAAAAGTAATACAATAGTTACTTTCCCTGGTATTAGTTACTTTTATAATGATGTAACTCAGTTACTAACTCAGTTACTATTTTTGAGAAGTAACTAGCAACTATAACTAATTACTTTTTTAAAGTAACATGCCCAACACTGATCCTAACACAGATAGAGAGCACAATGCATTAACATAAACATTTCTGTGGTATGTCTTGCTGTTGGTAGAGGCATAAATTTAGTAGACGCTCCTTTGAGTCATATTTCAAGAAAGAGACAAATGAGCTATACAGTCATATAGGATGGAGAATCCAGTCATTTCAATAGGAATCCATGCAATCTAAATCAAACGTTTGTGTGCATTCACTGTGTTGACCAACAGAAAGTGACTTTAGTGTGAGCTTTGCAAATTGCTACAGTACTGAACGTAGACAACGAAGTTTCGTTGTAATGTGCTAATTCCAAGGTGACTAGACCTAGCATTTAATAAACCTTGCTGTGTAAATCTTCATGCATTGCTTGTGACTCAGATACAAATAATTGTGTAATTTGTTGAGGACAAAGTGCAGTTACTTTTTAAGTGCAATTACTTTAAGCAATTCAAGTGCAATTACTGTGCAATTACTTTTAGCAATTTCTACCTCCTGGATGATAAAATGGGTGAAAAAATCTCTTGGATTTCCATTGAAGGAGTGACCAAAGCCAAATCTAGTCACCAGAATATCACTGAACCTTGTGATTGAGTTCCTTTGACTTGGCCAGTAAGTAACCACCTAGTAACCACTCAAAACACCCTAGCAACCACATAGCAATGGAATTGACCCTTCACAAAAACCCACCCTCCTTAGTTACTGTTGCCAATGTCCAACAAACAATGCCGCTCTCACACTACACATCATGTTCTCACATAGACAGAGCAGGTTACTTCAGGTATGAAACAAGGTCTCAGCTTTAAAATATTGTCATGTTTTAAGAAATTCAAACAATGAATCCAATTTTGTGGCTCTTAAATGTGTTGTGATAGATCAGTGTATTGCCTTAGTAGATCAATTGACACATAAACTGATCGTCTTTTCTTCTTTACTTAAAACACAAAAAAACATGACTGAACATCAGAACGTATTTTATTTAAAACGTGGAAAGATGCCAATATACACAAGTCCACCAAAGTTAATCCTGTCTGATTTGTTTGTCAGACAGAATGGCAGATTTGGCGTTATGATTGGTCAGATGTCAACTGAAACTACTCCTAGCAATTTAAGCACCTTATAGCAACGGTTTGGCAACAACCCTAGCCCTGCGACAGCAACAACTGCACTTTCATAATTTTCTAAAGAAAAACTATACATCTTCTAAACCAACATACTAAATGAAACACTCCATGTCAGCTCTCCATAACACAGTCCACATGTTTATTCCCTATGAGAAGTCATTTAGTCAAGACGCATGGCACAAACCATTAGCAGAGACAAACGAGAATGAAAGAAAACACTTTGGTAGTCATCTATTGTCAATAAGGATTATTCAATATTAGTGTGCACTTCAATAATCTCTATGAGAAACACATGCTATAGTAGATTAGGTGTGCATTAGTAATTAGTAGAGCTCATTAGAGTCAAAGCACAGCTTTCCTTTAGCATTCCTCTTTTTCAGGTTTCACAAAAGAAAACCCACTTATTCCACCCAGAACAATGCGTCTTTCCAGAGCTACAGTCCGTAATGAAGCTTTGGCAGAGGCGCGCACAGAGCTGAGAGGTGCTTACCTTTGATTCCAAACTTTGAGTTGCGTCCAAACTTCAGAATGACGAGTATCAAGATGAAGCCTGTGAATGTGACCGCCGCGATTCCCACGACCACGTACACCTAGAAGAATGAAGAGCCTTCAATGAGCCATCAAAGCTTGAAGCACAAGCTGAGTGAAAAACATGCTCTCTGTGAGGAAAAGACATTTACTCAAGGATTTTGACAATTTCCTCCTACACAAGTCATTCGGTTTATGGGTTTTCAGTGTTTACTGTACTAAAAATTGATTGGGCATCTAGAGGTCACAGCCATATAGCCTAATAAATACAAAGTTCTGTTATGATACTCTAAATGGCGCAGGTCATTGATATAACTATATCGTTCACATGGCACAGCTGATTGGTTCTTTTCACATCAGCAGCCAATGAGCTTGCTGCTCAACATTCAAATACTTGACTAGTGCTTGCTGTAGCAGTTGCAGTGAATCAGAAACCCTCCACCTTCCCCAGCTCCACCTGTATAGATCTACTACAGACTGAGTTCATGTATGTTATACATGGGGTTTTTTTCATATGTTATATGTGCAGCAGCAGTATTTCTACATGCTCACAGCAGCATGTTGTGGATGTATTGGCAGTAATAAGTCTCAGTACTCAGTACTCTCAGTACTCAGTATATTTTTTGAGAAAAACATTTCAGCATTTTTCTCCATATAATGGACTGATATGGTGCCCCGAGTTTCAACTTACAAAAGGCAGTTTAAATGCGGCTTCAAACGATCCCAAATATGGTTGTAAACAATCTCAGCTGAGGAAGAAGGGTCTTATCTAGGAAAACAATCGGTTATTTTATATGTGCTTGATCTTCTTTGCATGTTCACTTTGCAAAGACTGAGTTTTTCGACATACCCTAACTGTTTTGAGCCAAAATACACAGAGTTCAGGCAGAATAAGACAAGACGAGTGTTTGAGATTAAAAAGTATTTAAATAGTATTTTTTTAGTGAAAATAACTGATCATTTCGCCAGATAAGACCCTTCTTCCTCGGCTGGGATCGTTTACAACCGCATTTGGGATCGTTTGAAGCCACATTTAAACTGCATTTTTGAAGTTCAAACTCGGGGCACCATATCAGTCCATTATATGGAGAAAAAGCCTGAAATGTTTTCCCCAAAAAACATAATTTCTTTACGACTGAAGAAAGAAAGACATGCACATCTTGGATGACAACGGGGTGAGTACATTATTTGTGAATCTTTGTTTTCTCCTTTAACATTGCCATGTATATTAATATGTGACCCTGGACCACAAAACCAGTCATAAGGATTTTATTATTATTGAGATGTATACATCATCTGAAAGCTGAATAAATAAGCTTTTCGTTGATGTATGTTTTGTTAGGATATGACAATATTTGGCCAGAATGTAACTATTTGGATATCTGGAATCTGAGGGTGCAAAAACGATCTAAATATTGAGAAAATCGCCTTTAAAGTTGTCCAAATGAAGTTCTTAGCAATGCATATTACTAATCTAAAATTAAGCGTTGATATATTTACAGTAGGAAATTTACAAAATATTTTCATGGAACCTGATCTTTACCTAATATCCAAATGATTTTTGGAAAAAAGAAAAATCTATAATTTTGACCCATACAATGTATTTTTGGCTATTGCTACAAATATACCAGGGCTACTTAAGACTGGTTTTGTGGTCCAGGGTCACATATGGTAACACAGAGAGCTGTCATGACAGAAATGTCTTTCTATCTTGTAAAAAAAATAATAATAATAAGCTTTTTGAGGGTGTGTGTAACAATTTTACCCTGGTTTAGGGGTTCAGGCACTGCACTTTGCACTTTGTGATAAAATCACTAACGCACAGACTTTTTCTTTTTTGGTTCTGACACAGTAAAAACTCAACAGAAACTACACAAAATAAAAAAAATCACTTACAGCAATTTTGTCCTCAGGCGGTCCAAGAGGGGTGTCATCTGTTTAAAAGAGAGGAAACATTAACACACATATGCATCTAGACTAGAAATCTATAATGTGCATGACTAGAAATCTTTTGTTCATACCTGTAGTGGGATCTCACACACAAGAAGACAAACAGAAGAAGAAGAAACTTTTTTTAATAACGCATACTTGTAATAAAAACTTAATGACATTATAATAATGCCTGTATTACTTAATAAATGATTAAACAGGGAAGGTTCAACAATACTTGTGTAACTTGATCAAAATTCATTTTGCTTAAAACACAAGAAATAAGTCTTACAGGTTTTTTTAATGACAAATAAATGAACCATGACTATGATAATCATTCATATTATTGTATAATTTGATTATGAAGAATTAAAAGAGACTCACCATAATACAGCGGATCAGTAACTGATTCTGATGGACAAACATGGAAAAGAAAACAAACAAGGCATCTTTTCAGTCAGTCTGTTATTGTCATATTTACTGTAATTATATTGATTTGGCTGCATGTAAATTTCAGCTCACCGTTCCACGGCTCATGCATGAAATGTGCAAACACTGCCTTGCGGTCCTCCCCGTGTGAGTTACTGGCCATCAGTGTGTATTTTCCGTTGTTGATGTGTGTGGGACTGTCCAGGTGTAAGCACCCGTGGTATTCGCCCTCTGAGTAATCGTGGATCATGGTACGGATAAACGGTCCCTCCTCCACGGCTTTGCCGTTTAATAACCAGCTCAGTTTGGGCTCTGGGTTGCCCGACACGCTGAAGGGAATGCACCAGTGGTGGTCTGAGACCGCATCCATCAGCTTGCTGATTACAGGTGGAACTGGCATCCCAAAATAAATGACACAGAAAAATACACAGCATGAATGATACATACAAACATGTATATAACTTGAATACTAATATACTTAAATACGGTAACACTGTACAATAAGGCGCCATTTGTTAACATATTAATGCATTAACCTACATGAATCATAAATGAACAATACATTTATTACTCTATTTATTAATCTTTGTTAATGTTAGTTAATGAAAATACAGACTTTTATTGTTCATGTTAGTTCACAGTGCATTAACTAATGTTAACAAACACAACTTGTGATTTTAATAATGCATTAGTAAATGCTAAAATTGACATTACCTCAGATTAATAAATTCTGTAGAAGTATTGTTCATTCTTAGTTTATTTTAACTAATGTAATTAACTAATGAAACTTACTGTAAAGTGTTACCTTGAATACTTATATTACGTCTTACTGAAATGCATTATTAGTTGATTAAAGAATCAAATTGAGGAAATTCTTGTTGCTAATGAATGGATTATGAAGGAATGTCACAGAAAACGTGTTTTTTTAGCTCGTTTGAAGTAAAATGAATAAAATAAAAAATAAAATGCAGCCCACTCAAAACAAGCTGCAAAAATGTCCAAAAAAGGCTGCCCAGCTCGTATTCAACAACCCAATAAACAACCGTCTTAAAACTACAAACTGTCACAACAAAATTCTGAATTTTTGGTTAATGAAACCTTGAATTTATGAGTTGGATTCATTGCTGTTCAAAAGTCATAAGATTTATTTATTCATTTATTTATTTGTTTGTTTGAAAGAAATTAATACTCATCAAGGATGCATTAAATTGATAAAAAATGACAGTAAAGACATTTATAATGTTATAAAAACTTTTTGATTAAAAAAAAAGTGCTGTTTTTTATCTTTCTATTCATCAAAGAATCCTGAAAAAATGCATTATGGTTTCAAAAAAAAAATATTAAGCAGTTTTGTTTATTAGTTATGTTTCTCGAGCAGCAAATCATCATATTAGAATGATTTCTGAAGGATCATGTGACACTGAAGACTGGAGTAATGATGCTGAAAATTCAGCTTTACATCACAGGAATAAATTACATTTTACAATATATTTACATGGAAAATAGTTATTTTAAATTGTAATAATATTTTACAATATTACTGTTTTTACTGTTTCTTTAATCATATAAATGCAGGGTAGGTGAGCATAAGAGACTTCATTTAAAAACATTAAACCTTGGGTAGTATTAAAAAATTATAATAATAATAAAAAGTATAAATGAGTGTTTGTTAAATAAGTAGCAGTCTCATGCACAAATGCTCTTGCTAACTTACACAGTATGTCCAGATCCACAGAGGCCTCAGCCTCTCCAACCATATTCTCCGACCTGCAGGTGATTTTGCATCCGTTGTCCAGGGAAGAGACGTTCACGAGTCTGAGCGTTGACATCTGACCTGAGCGCTCGTGCTGCGGGTGTGAGTTACAGCGATGTCAATGTCATTTCTATTTAAAGTCTACATGCAATCCAACTCCTCCCTATTTACAGATTCTTATAGCCTTATTGTGCACAATTCATTGTTGCATGTCATTCCAAAGAAAAGAAAATGTCTTTAATCAAAACGTAATCATTTGCTACTCTTCCGAAATGACTTTCTTTTTCCGTTGGCGTCACTTAGGCGGATGACCATTTGGATAATGTTAACCAACAGCTATTCGGGCATCGTTTTTGTGAATATCCTGTTACGCCACATTAAGAAAATGGTTTGCAAATGGCTGTTTATATTAGGTATTTCTGCCCCGTTCCATAAATCAAAGCCTTAAAACCTGTTAAAATAAACAAAATTCTATATTTCACATATTATGAATGTGTTAAAATAATTACAATCTTCCCAGTAAAAAGCTAAAGCAAATGTCACATAATACGAAAGGTATTAGCAATGCATATTTCATAATGAATCATCAAAATGTCTAAGGGCTGAAAAAAAGCTGGTTCCAGAATAATGCGCTCAGAAACCTTGTCAAAGGCTCATTACATGCTGAGTATGTTGAATTGCAAAAAAACATTTTTGAGATCTGGCAAGACATAGCAGATTATTTCTGCTATATTCATTTGTTGCAGTAAAAATAAATGGTATGGCTACCCATTCTCCCACAGTCTGTATGAAAGCTTGTTTTTGCCATGCGTGGGACAAAGATAACGGTTACACTTTATTTTAAGACGTCCTTGTTACAGTGTAATTATAATTTTAAGTACTGAGTAATATTAATTAAGCACACTGTAAAATACAAACAAACAAAAAAAACACAAATTGTTGAGTCAACTTAAAAAAAATTAAAATTTTAGGTTCAGTCCAATCAAATAAGTTTTGTCAACTTGAAATGTTAAGTTGTACTAAGTGACAACTTAGATATTTAAGTTGACTAAACCAAAAATTTGATTTGTTAAACCTAAAAGCTGGCCTTGTTACTCAGCTGCCTTAAAATTGTTGAATCAACTCAAATATCTAAGTTGTCACTTAGTATAACTTAACATTTCAAGTTCTTCGAGTTGACTGAACTTAACATCTTAAGGCAGCCAGGTAACAAATTATTTTAAATTGACTCAACAAATTTTTTACAGTGTACAAATACTTACTATATGGTTAGGGTTAGGATTAGGGTTTGGCTTAGGGTTACTTGCATGTAATTATGCCTAATTAATTGTTATTATAATAATAAGTAAATGTAACGTGCAACAAGGACACCTTAAAATAAAATATTACCAAAATAACAGTAATAATACAAATTTGGAATGTTTTATCTCACAAAATTTTGGAATTTCTTGCAATTCCGAGTTTACATTGCGCAGTTCAGACTTTTTTCAGAGCTCTTTTTTTTGCTTCTGCCTTCAAAAAAATAAAGTAAAAAGTTGCACTTTTTTTTCTCACAATTCCGAGTTTCTATCTTAAAATTCTACCTTTTTTTCCTCAGCTGAAAAAAGGAAAAAAAAAAGGAAATGTAAGAAAAAAAGACAGAATTATGAGATAAAAATTCAGAATTTCAAGACAAAAGTCTGAGGAAAAAAAGGCAGAACAGCAAGATATAAACTCACAACTTTCTTTTTTTCGAAATTCTGACTTTTTTTCCTCTGAATTTTAAGTTTACATCTCGCAATTTTTTTTTTCTGCTTTTGGATGAAAAAAAAATTAAAAAGAAGCTACAACTTTTCCTCTCACAATTCAGAATTCTTTCCCCCTTGCAGTTGCAAGTTTAGATTTGACAATTCAGATTTTTTTTTTTTCTCAGAACTCCATATAAATTTCTCAGAATTCAGATTTGAAATTTTGAGTTTATACTTCCCAATTCTGATTTTTTTCTAAGAACTGTGAGATAATTTCCTACAATTATTTATTTTTATCTAGCAGCAGAAACAAGCTTCCGTAGTATGTCCTCTGTGACATCCACATGAAAAGAAACAGCAAGAGCCACTCAAAATTACAACTGAATCAGCTTTGTACATTTTAGATGAAGGTCAGAATTACCTCATAAGTTGAATTTAATTTGCAGGTGGTCCAGTTCATAGTAGGTGTGGGCGTTCCTGAGCTGTTGCACACCAGCGTCACGTTTAACCCTTTCTGCATGGTCACTTTAGTGGGTTTGAGGGTCACAGTAGGGAGAACTAGACACAAATAAAACACACCACAAATCAGTAAATACACTAATAAACAATCAAGTATGACATTTCAAAAAACTCACATTCTTAATCCGAATTATTGTCTCGTTGGTTTTAGTAAAAAACACATTTTCCTCATATAGTGAGCCATTCACTATGTAATTTCCAGTTTTCCATCCTTTGTTTCTGACAGCTTCTCTCAGTTGCTCATCACACTTTCAATTACATAACTACTACACCAAACAATGTACATACACAGAATATTGTCTGTACTGTCTGAACAGACAGATTTGATTAAATCACTGTGAAGAAATCTAAAGAACTTATAAATGTGTTTCTGAGTGATTAACTTGTTATAATTTATCTTGAACAAACCAAATCCTTTTTGAGATACATATTCACAATCAATCTGTATTCTATTATATTAAATTACTGAAGTTAAATATTAGTTCTTATTTTATTCCTTACTTAAAGTGACACTGAAGTGTACAACGTATTTCATATTCCAGCTCAGAAATCAGATCGCCTGTGCTTCTCTGTCTGCATCACAGGAATGGCGTTCTAGCCTGCGGGCGCTCCGCTAAATTCAAGGCCAAAGAGTGCAGACAGCTCTGACCGGCTCTGTCATGAACAGACAGCCAAACCAGATCTCTATCTCTATCTGCTCCCAGGCTGCGTTGCATCACTTGCTCACCAATAGATCCTCTGCTGTGAATGGGTGCCGTCAGAATGAGAGTGCAAATGGCTGATAAAAACATCACAATAATCCACAAGTAACCCACACGACTCCAGTTCATCAATTAACATCTTAAGAAGTGAAAAGCTGCGTGTTTGTAAGAAAAAAACCAACTGATTTTTAAAAAAAAATCACCAATACAATTTTAATTTTCAGGATTTTTTTGTATAAAAACTTTGTATAAAGATGAGTCTCAAATATGTTATAACAGAATGATTTTATATACCATTTTTCTTTATGAAAAATGTGTGTAAAATGGCCATAAATGGTTTTACTCATTATATATAATGTATATAATATATACAATGTATATAAACTAAACCTAATTTGCATATTAAGGTGTTTTTGGGGCATCATGTAATGAAAAAAGAAGTGTAATAAATGACAAGGTTTTCATAATAATATATAATATTTAACAGGAATATTGAAATATAATTTATTTCCCTATTCATTTGTTTTGTCTCCCAAAATGCATTATAAACATGGTTTTAGTCCCAGTGTCCTCATATGAGGACATGTATGAAATCAATGTCCTGTTTCGTAACAGAAAGTCATTTTTTATTTGAAACCCCATAACATTTTGCTGAGATGTTAATTTATGACACACAGTTAAAAAATATTCAGATTTAAATGATAATTACAAAATATTATCATATTTCCATAAGAGCGTCACTAAATTAATATTAGACATTTTTAAAGACCAAGGAGAGGGAGCGGTCATGGTGAAACATCCAAACATTTAGTATCTCTGAAAAGCCCTGAATGTGCTCTGTACAGGATATAAAACTGTGGCATTTACAGTCTCAGAGAAATTCACTTAAATATAATGTCCTCATCTGAGGACGCAGGGTCTCAGGAGTTAAACCGTTGCTTCTAGCCAAAATACAAATGCATAATCTATAATAACACTCTCTCCAGTAAAAAAAAGTCTATCCGCTATTGTCCTTTCACATTAAAATCCTCTCACAAACTGTTTTGGATTGTTTTTACTTGAAAACAGAGCTTGACCTGTATTTCTGTCTTGATTCAGACAAGACGACTTTTTAAAGGAGAAGTCCACTTCCAAAACAAAGATTCACATATAATTTACTCACCCCATTGTCATCCAAGATGTTCATGTCTTTCTTTCTT